>MU685746.1:0-24453 GCA_026770625.1 Nicotiana glauca
CCAGTAAGTATCCCGTCTAATCTCGAAGAAGTAGAGACGAGAGGTCGACTCGATACTTACTAAGGTCAATTAATAAATATATATAAGTATGATGTGTTCAAACATGAAATTTACAAGTACCAACAGTTTATAGCAAGTGGTATAAGTCAAGAATTTTACAGCATCAAGTTTGTAATTCATCATACGAGATAATGGCAAAACAAAGCATGTATAAGATTTTCCACAATTAACATGCGCACATAATACCGAGGCGACGGCCCGAACTAACATAAACAAACTATGCACTTGCCGAGGGTCAACGTCGCGCCTATAGATGCATCTATTCATACCGAGGTGATCGGCCTGATCCACAAATAAGGATAAAATATCAAGTTCACACACATGACACATAAATGGTCAAAATACAAATTCAAATTCAATTGACTATAGAAATATGCTCATATCCCCTTTTTTAGTCTCTAGTACACACTAGGTGTTCATAACAACAATTTAACATAAGAGATATATTTAATAGGCATGTTGTAGGTCCTAAGCTACCCGAACATTTAACATAGTAGTAGCTATGCACGGGCTCTCGTTACCTAACGCGTGCCTAGCCCCTGCATTTAGCAACAAACACTCAAACATTAATCCTAAGGGGACAATTCCCTCTTACGAGGTTAGAAAGGAGACTCACCTCGCTCCAAAGTGCACTCCTAATGTCCAAGAACAAGCCCAGGTCCTTAATTCGAAGCCGGACAATCCCAAACTAATCAAATGAAGCAAGAACTAGTGAATAAAGTCTTACAAGGTTAAATTCTATCTATTCAAGCAATTCCCCAACCATTAACACAAGTTTCCTAAATTTCGACCCCGGGCCCACGTGCATGGATTCTGAGATTTTTCAAAGGAAGTTGTTCCCTATCTCCTAAGGATCACAAATATATGATTTCTAGTTCATTACATGGCAAATTATGTGATAAAACCTTAGTTTTCATTAAACACTAGGTATGGCTCAAATCCCTTGATTTTACCAAATTTTTAGTGTTAAATCTACCTAGTGTTTATGTATTTTAACTAAAAGTGAGTGGGAATTACTTGCGTTGCAATGATATGTGGAGACTCTCTCTTTGAAACCCCCAAAATCGCCCAAGTGTTAAGAGAAATGTGTTAAAAATAGAGTTGAGTCCGTATTAAATGAGTTACTGCCCCCCCAGTGATTTCCGCTTCTGCGGTCTGGGGCCGCATAAGCGAGACCGCTTATGCGGTTACTAGGCTGCTTCCGCGGCTTTTGGCAATAAGGGATTGGACCGCTTCTGCGGTCTGGGGCCGCATAGGCAAGACCGCTTATGCGGTCACTGGGCCGTTTCTGCGGTCCTTGGCCAGTTGGGCTCCACCGCTTTTGCGGTCCGACATCCGCTTAAGCAGAACCGCCTCTGCGGTTAAATGACCTCTAATGCGGTTTACCTGGCCGGCCCCCTTTTCGCTTCTACGACTCAATGGCCGCATCTGCGGTCCCGCTTCTGCGGTCCAAGAACCGCAGATGCGGTTATGACAGAAGCAGGAACCTCAGTCCTTTTTCTAAGTTTCCATCTCACTCGAACCTCGACCATTTGACGCTCGGGGCTCCCGAGCTCCGCCCGAACATACCGACAAGTCTGTAATCACGAGTCAGACCTACTCGAACCCTCGAAACACTCAAAACAACGTTAAATTGAGGAATCACACCCCAAAACCAAATATCTCAAATCATTGAACTTCAAGTTCTAAACTTTCCTCCAATGGGTCAAAATGCACTTAAACTACTTGGATTGACACCAAATTTTACGGGTAGGTCTTAACTGATATTTCGGACTTGTACCAAGTTTCGGAATCGAAATCTGAACCCAATACCTATGAAAATAATGATTTCTTAGTTTATTTAATTCTTTGAAACTTAAACTTAACAATTTTGCATAAAAATTCATTACTCGGGCTAGGGACCTCGGAATTCGATTCAGAGCATACGCCTAGGTCCCATATTTTCCCGCAGGCCCTAAAAAATTATCAAATTATAATTCCGGCTCCGTTTTTCCAAAATGTTGACCGAAGTCAAACTTGGCCTTTTTAAAGGAACTTAAAGAAACAACTAGGCTTAAATCTCGCTCAGAACTCTTCTAATTTCCGAACCACCCGTCCCCGCAAGTCATAAATTAGCTAAAGCAAGTACGGAAAGTATTATTTAGGGGAACAGGGTTCGAAAATGCAAAACGACCAGACGGGTCATTACATCCTCCACCTCTTAAATAAATGTTCGTCCTCGAATGGACATAGAAAAGTACCTGGACTGCTGAATAAGTGGGGATATCGGCTTCGCATGTCCTCCTAGGACTCCCAGGTCGCCTCCTCGACCGGTTGGCCCCTCCACTGGACTCTTACCGCAGAAATCCTCTTGAACCTTAACTGGAGGTCTTGTCTATCAACAATGGAAACTGGATCCTCCTCGTAGCCCAAGCTCTCATCTAACCAAACAGTACTGAAATCCAACACATGCGAATACTCAACATGATACTTCCGGAGCATCGATACATGAAAGACTGGATGAACTCCTGATAAACTGGGAGGTAAAGCAAGCTCATATGCAACATCCCCAACTCGCCTCAACACCTCAAAGGGGCCAATAAACCTTGGGCTCAACTTGCCCTTCTTTCCGAATCTCATAATGCCCTTTATGGGCGAAACCTTCAAGAGAACTTTCTTGCCAACCATAAATGATACATCACATGCTTTCTGATCCGCGTAACTCTTCTGTGTGGACTGAGCTGTGCAGAGTCTCTCCTGAATCAACTTTACCTTATCCAAAGTATCCTGAACCAAGTCTGTACCAAGCAGCCTAGCCTCACCAGGCTCAAACCACCCGATCGGAGAATGACAACACCGACCATATAATGCCTCATATGGGGCCGTCTCTATGCTGGACTGATAGCTGTTATTATATGAAAACTCTGCCAAGGGTAAGAACTGATCCCACTGCCCTCCAAAGTCAATCACACATGCTCTAAGCATATCCTCCAAAATCTGAACTGTCCGCTCCGACTGCCCGTCGGTCTGGGGATGGAATGCCGTGCTAAGCTCCATGCGGGTCGCCAACTCACTCTGAACAACTCTCCAGAAATGGGAAGTGAACTGAGGGTCTCTGTCTGATATGATGGAGACCGGCACACCGTGCAATCTCACTATCTCCCGAATGTAAATCTGAGCATACCTCTCTGCCGTATAAGTAGTCGCCACTGGAATGAAATGGGCAGACTTGGTCAATCTATCCACAATAACCCACACTGAATCAACCTTCCGCTGAGTCTACGGTAAAACCACAAAATCCATAGTGATGCGCTCCCACTTCCATTCCGGAATGGGCATCCGCTGAAGCAGGCCACCTAGCCTCTGGTGCTCATGCTTGACCTGATGGCAATTCAAACATTTAGCTGCATACTCCGCAATGTCCTTCTTCATCCTCCGCCACCAGTAATGCTGCCTCAAGTCACGATACATCTTCGTGGCACCTGGATGAATGGAGTATCTTAAACTGTGGGCCTCCTCTAGAACTCTTTCTCTCTCAAGCCATCAACATTAGAAACACATACACGGCCCCGAAGCTGTAACACACCATCCTCACCAATAAAAACCTCCCTGGCACCCCCCTGAAGTACCGTCTCTCTGAGAACTGGCAAACGTGGATCATCGAGCTGTCGGGCCTTAATCTCCCCAACAACGAAGACTGAGCAACCACACACGCTAGGACCCGGCTAGGCTCTGAAATATTCAATCTCACCAGCCTGCTAGCTAAAGACTAAACGTCCAAAGCTAATGGTCTCATCTTGGCAGGAATGAATGCCAAGCTACCCATGCTCTCCGCCTTCCTACTCAAGGCATGCGCAACCACATTTGCCTTGCCTGGATGATAAAGAATGGTAATGTCATAATCCCTTAGTAGCTCAAACCACCTGTGCGGCCTCAAATTAAGCTCCCTCTGCTTGAACAAATGATGCAAGCTACGATGGTCTGTATAAACCTCACATGGCACTCCATATAAATAATGCCTCCATATCTTAAGAGCATGAACAATCGCCGCCAACTCTAGATCGTGCAAAGGGTAATTTTTCTCATGAACCTTCAACTGATGTGAAGCATATGCAATAACTCGCCCCTCCTACATCAATACACATCCCAAGCCAACGTGAGAAGCGTCGCAATACACTGTATACGTCCCCGAACTGGAAGGCAATACAAGAACTGGTGACATAGTCAAGGACATCTTGAGCTTCTGGAAGCTTTCCTCACAATCATCGGACCAACAGAACGGGGCCCCCTTTTAGGTCAATCTGGTAAGAGGTGATGCAATAGATGAAAAGCCCTGCACAAATCGCCGGTAATAGCCTGTCAACCCCAAAAAGCTCCTGATCTCGGTCACTGAGGTAAGACGTGGCCAACTCTGAACTGCCTCAATCTTCTTGGGATCCACCTTGATACCCTCTCCTTACACTACATTCCCCAAGAATGCTACTAACTCTAGCCAAAACTCACACTTGGAGAACTTAGCATAAAGCTTCTGCTCTCGCAAGGTCTGAAGCACTACTCTCAAATACTGCTCATGCTCCCCCAGGCTGTGTGAGTATATCAAGATGTCGTCAATGAAGACGATGACAAAAGAATCAATATAGGGCATGAACACCCTGTTCATCAAATCCATGAATGTCGCTGGAGCATTAGTCAAGCCAAAGGACATCACCAGAAACTCATAGTGGCCATATCTAGTCCTGAATGCGGTCTTCGGGACATCTGAATCTCGAATCTTCAGCTGATGATACCCTGACCTCAATTCAATCTTAGAGAATACCCTAGCACCCTGCAGGTGGTCAAACAAGTCATCAATACGGGGCAATGGATACTTTTTCTTGATGGTGACTTTGTTCAATTGGCAGTAGTCGATGCACATCCGCATAGTCCCATCCTTCTTCTTTACAAACAACACTGGTGCACCCCAAGGCGATACACTGGGCCTAACAAACACCTTTGCTAGCAACTCCTCCAACTGCTCCTTCAACTCCTTCAGCTCCCTAGGAGCCGTACGGTACGGAGGGATAGATATAGGCTGAGTTCCTTGAGCCAAATCAATACATAAATCAATATCACGATCCGGGGGCATGCCAGGAAGATCAGAAGGAAAAACATCAGCGAACTATCGGACTACTGGCACTGAATCAATCATCGGAGACTCTGCGGTGGTGTCTCGCACATAAGCTAGATAAGCCAAGCACCCCTTCTCCACCATGCGCTGAGACTTCAGGAAAGAAATGACCCTGCTAGGCGTATCAACTGTGGAACCCTTCCACTCCAATCTCGACAACCCTGGCATCGCTAGAGAAACAGTCTTGGCATGGCAATCTAGAATGGCATGATATGGAGATAACCAATCCATGCCCAGGATAACCTCAAAATCGATCATATCGAGCAACAGAAGATCTTCTCTAGTCTCAAAACCACAGAAAGTAACCACACAAGACCGGTAGACCCGGTTCACAACCACAGAATCGCCCATCGGAGTGGACACATGAATAGGAGCACCCAAAGGCACATGAGAAATAGCCAGGAAATGAGCAAACAGAGATGATACATAAGAATAAGTGGACCCTGGATCAAATAATACCAATGCATCTCTACCGCTGATGGAGATAATACCTGTGATAAGGACATCTGAGGCCAATACGTCCGGCCTGGCTAGAAGAGCATAGAATCTGGCTGGAGCACCGACTTCCTGGCCTCCACCTGACTGAGGAGTAGCTGGCTGACCTCTCCCTGTCTAGACTCCACCTCTGGATCAACCTCTGCCACTCTGCCCTCCACCTTTAGGTGGCTGGGCCGCTGGTGCTGGAGTCGTGGGCTGCTACCCCTGCTGTACTGCCTTGCCCCTAAGCCTGGGGCAGTATCTCATCATGTGGCCTGTGTCACCGCACTCAAAATAATGTGGTGCGGCGACCTGCTACCCTGATGACTGTTCCTGATGACTCATAGATCCCATGGGAGGAGTCTGGATAGCCGGTGGGCAATATGAAGTCTCCGGCATAGCACTGAAGTAGGGACCAGAAGAACCCTGAGGACCTGAATACCCACTAGAAGAACCCTGAATAGCTGGTGGGCGGTAGGAACTCTCTGGCATGGCACTGAAATAGGGGCGTGCTGGAGCACCCCGGGCGGGTAGTAGTGGTGCTGAAGATGGGGGCCTACTAGGCTGACCCCTCCCATACTGACCTCTGCCCCTAGCTGGGGCACCTCTGAACTCTCCAAAGAATCTGGCTCTCTTGTCCTGCTGCATCTGCTCCCTACACCTCTGACGATACCCCTCAATCCGGCGAGCAATATCAACCACAAGCTGGTACTCCGTACCCATCTCCACCTCTTGGGCCGTACCCAATCGAATACTGGGCTGCAACTCGGTGACTAACCTTCGCACTCTCTCTGCATCTTTAGGGAGTATCATAAGTGCATGGAAAGATAACTCAAAAAACCTTGCCTCATAGTCGGTCACAGACATCTGACCCTGCTCAAGGTGCTCAAACTGATACTGCAGCTCTTCCCTCTCGGAGGGCGAAATATACTTGTCCAGGAACAACTGTATGAACTGACCCCAAGGAATGGGAGGAGAACCGGCGAGCCTACCAAGAACATAGGACTGCCACCACCTACGGGCCCTGCCCTGAAGCTGAAAAGTAGTGAAGTCGACTCCGTGCGACTCCAATATCCTCATAGCGTGCAGTTTGTCCCTGCACCTATCGATGAAATCCTGAGCGTCCTCATGACGCTCACCTCCGAAGACTGGGGGATAAGTCTGGTCCATCTGTCTAGTAACTTTTGCGGATCGAACTCCGCAGCTAGCCTAGGCTGGGGTACCGCTGCAGTAACTGGCTGAACCCCCTCTGCGGGTAGTGCACCCGGTGTCTGATATACCACAGCTGCATGACCTGGAGCCTGAGCAGTAGGCGTCTGTGCTCCCCCCCTGCCTGCGAAGCAGCTGGGTCTGCTGGAAATAAACCAGCCTGAGTCATGGTGTCCATGAACCGTAGCATACGACCCATGACCTCCTGAAATCCTGGCGCAGTCATGAGATCCGCCGGAGTAGGCACAGTTGCGGGCGCCTCACCCAACTCCTCAATAGTGGGATCCCTTGCAGGGTCTGCTGGTGGTGCAACTGGAATAGCTCTGGGACGCCTTCGTCCCCTACCACGGGCCGGTGCCCTCCCCCAGCCTCTACCTCGGCCTCTGGCAACGGGGGGAGCAGCTCCTCCCGGGTCTGGAACGTCGGCAGTACGAGTCCTCACCATCTGTGAGAGAATAGAAGAGGAAATTTAGTATACTGACCACTGCACGATGGAAAATGAATAAAGAGTAGTCTTTCCTAACAACTTATAGCCCCTCGAAGATAAATACAGACGTCTCCGTACTGATCTACAAGACTCTATTAGGTTTGCACGTAACTTGTGAGACCTACGTGAACCTAGTACTCTGATACCATGTTATCACGACCCGTTTTCCATAATAGGTCATGATGGCGCCCGACACCATTTGCCAGGCCTGCCAACGCGGAAGAATAATTAAATTCCCATTTACCCTTACCAAAAATCATTATAATAGAATTTTTCCCAATTAAAGTCATAAACCAGTAAAGATCGATAAGATGTAAAGAAGTTATACAACCCAAAATAACGTCTACTACTGTGTGTGCCAGAACCTGGTGTCACAAGCTATGGGCAACTAGTAGAATATACACAACATGAATAATACCCTATCCTACTGTCTGAATCAGGATAGACAGAAACAACAAAAATACAAGGAAGACTTCTTTGGCTGCGAATCGGCAAGAAGGAAGTGCAACTCACCGTAGAAGTCCCAGATGCGCTCATTGATATCCACCAGAGTGATGTCCGGATCCACCTGGCTCAAATCCTGTACATTTAAGTACAGAGGTGTAGCATGAGTACATAAAAAACATGTACCCAGTAAGTATCCCGTCTAATCTAGAAGAAATATAGACGAGAGGTTGACTCGATAATTACTAAGGTCAATTCATAAATATATATAAGTATGATGTGTTCAAACATGGAATTTACAAGTATCAACAGTTTATAGCAAGTGGTATAAGTCAAGAATTTTACAGCATCAAATTTGTAATTCATCATATGAGATAATGGAAAAACAAAGCATGTATAAGCTTTTCCACAATTAACATGCGCACATAATATCGAGGCGACGACCCGAACCAATAGAAATAAATTGTGCACTTGTCGTGGGTTGACGGCGCGCCTATAGATGCATCTATTCATACCGAGGCAATCGGCCCGATCCACAAATAAGGATAAAATATCAAGTTCACACACATGACACATAAATGGTCAAAATACCAATTCAAATTCAATTGACGATAGAAGTGTGCTCATATCCCACTTTTAAGTCTCTAGTACACACTAGGTGTTCATAACAACAATTTAACATAAGAGATATATTTAATAGGCATGTTGTAGTTCCTAAGCTACCCGGACATTTAACATAGTAGTAGCTACGCACGGGCTCTCGTCACCTAACGCGTGCCTAGTCCCCGCATTTAGCAACAAACACTCAAAGCTTAATCCTAAGGGGACAATTCCCTCTTACGAGGTTATAAAGGAGACTCACCTCGCTCCAAAGTGCACTCCCAATGTCCAAGAACGAGCCCAAGTCCTTAATTCGAAGCCGGACAATCCCAAATTAATCAAATGAAGTAAGAACTAGTGAATAAAGGCTTACAAGGTTAAATTCTAGCTATTTAAGCAATTCCCCAACCATTAACACAAGTTTCCTAAATTTCGACCCCGGCTCCACGTGCACGGATTTCGAGATTTTTCGAAGGAAGTTGTTCCCTATCTCCTAAGAATCACAAATATATGATTTCTAGTTCATTACATGGCAAATTATGTGATAAAACCTTAGTTTTCATTAAACCCTAGTTCTGGCTCAAATCCCTTGATTTTACCAAATGTTTAGTGTTAAATCTACCTAGTGTTTATGTATTTTAACTAAAAGTGAGTGGGAATTACTTACCTTGCAATGATATGTGGAGACTCCCTTTTTGAAACCCCCAAAATCGCCCAAGTGTTTAGAGAAATGTGTTAAAATTGGAGTTGAGTCCGTATTAAATGAGTTACTGCACCCCAGCGATTTCCGCTTCTGCGGTCTGGGGCCGCATAAGCGAGACCGCTTATGCGGTTACTAGGCCGCTTCTACGGCTATGGAAATAAGAGACTGGACCGCTTCTGTGGTCTGGGGCCGCATAGGCGAGACAGCTTATGCGGTCACTGGGCGTTTCTGCGGTCTTGGGCCAGTTGGGCTCGACCGCTTTTGCGGTCCGACATCCACTTAAGCGGAACCGCCTCTGCGGTTAACTGACCGCTTATGCGGTTTACCTGGTCCGACCCCCTTTTTGCTTCTGCGAATCAATGGCCGCATCTGCGGTCCCGCTTCTGCAGTCCAAGAACCGCAGATGCGGTTATGACAGAAGCAACAACCTCAGTCCTTTTTCTAAGTTTCCACCTCACTCGAACCTCGACCATTTGATGCTCGGGGCTCCCGAGCCCCACCCGAACATACCGACAAGTTAGAAATCATGAGGAAGATCTATTCAAACCCTCAAAACACTCAAAACAACGTTAAATTGTGGAATCACAGCCCAAAACCCAATATCTCAAATCATTGAACTTCAAGTTCTAAACTTTCCTCCAACAGGTCAAAATGCCCTTAAACTACTCGGATTGACACCAAATTTTACGGGTAGGTTTTAACTGATATTTCGGACTTGTGCAAAGTTTCAGAATTGAAATCCGAACCGGATACCTATAAAAACAATGATTTCTTAGTTTATTTAATTCTTTGAAACTTAAACTTAACAAGTTTACATAAAAATTCATTACTCGGGCTAGGGACCTCAGAATACGATTCCGGGCATACGCCCAGGTCCCATATTTTCCCACGGACCCTCAGAAATTGTCAACTAATGATTTCGGGTCTGTTTCCCCAAAATGTTGACCGAAGTCAAACTTTGCCTTTTTAAAGGAACTTAAAGAAGCAGCTAGGCTTAAATCTCGCTCAAAACTCTTCTAACTTCCGAACCACCCGCCCCCGCAAGTCATAAATTAGCTAAACCAAGTGTGGAAAGTATTATTTAGGGGAACGGGGTTTGAAAATGAAAAATGACCAATCGGGTGGTTACAAGGTTCTTCGGAACATGGGAATCATTGAGACCAATGTAGTTGATTTTGCTGCCTTTTGTCTGTCTGGATCCGCCAAGACTTGGTGGAGGGATTATTGTTTAGATAGACCAGTCAGTTTGCCTTCATTGACTTGGGAGCAGTTCACAGTGTTGTTTCTGGAGAAGTTTCTCCCCCTGACTCAGAGAGAGGCCTTTCGGAGGTAGTTTTTCAGCAGGGTTCCATGACGGTCACTCAGTATGAGACTAGGTTCATTGTTCTAGCTTGCCATGTTCTTATCATACTCCCCACCGAGAGAGAGAGGGTGAGGAGGTTTATTGATGTCTTATTCAGCCAACTCGTCTTTAGATGGCCAAGGAGGTCAGGAGCGAGATCACTTTTCAGTAGGCGGCCAATATGGCCCACCGAGTTGAGATGGTTCTGTCACAAGGAGGAGGTCATGGGTCGAATAAGAGGCCCCGTCATTCAGGCAGATTTAGTGGTGCCTCTTCTGGAGGCAGAGATTCGTATGGAAGAGGCCATCCTCCCAGGCCCTTTCAGTCAGCTATCCAGGTTTCCCATGGTACTTCAGGTGGTCGTGGTTCTCAAACATACTATTCTGATCAGCAGCTTTACAGTGCACCATCAGCTCCTATTAGTGCACCTCTGCTTCAGAGTTTTCGAGGTAGTCATTCAGGCCAACAGGGTCAGTCCCAGTCTTCTCAGCAGCCGAGATCTTGTTACACTTGTGGTGTGCCAGGTCACATTGCCAGATTTTTCCCTCGAGCACTGGGTAATTCTCAGCATCAGGGTTCTCGTGCCATAGTACCGGTACCAGGTGTTCCACAGCCTGCCCAGCCGGTTAGAGGTGGGGGTAGAGGTACTAGAGGTGGAGGTAGAGGTCATAGAGCTGGAGCTCAGACCGCCAGAGATGGAGGCTAGCTAGCAACAAACCGTCCTAAGGATATGGTTCAGGGTAGTGGGGCCCAGCCCCGATGTTATGCTCTTCCAGCTAGGCCAGAGGCCGAATCTTCAGATGCAGACATTACATGTACTATTCTGGTTTGTCATAGAGAGGCTTCAATGCTATTTGATCCAGGGTCTACATATTCGTATGTGTCATCTTACTTTGCACCGAACTTGGTTCTGCCTAGTGATACACTGAGTATTCCTGTTATGTGTCTACACCAGTGGGTGATTCTATTATGGTCGATCGAGTCCATTGTGCCTGTATTGTGGTGATTGGGGGTCTTGAGACCTGTGTTGATTTGTTGCTTTTAGATATGGTCGACTTTGATGTTATTTTGGGGATGGATTGGTTATCACCCTATCATGCTATCTTGGATTGTCATGCCAAGAATGTGACCTTAGCCTTACCCGATATGCCCCGCTTAGAGTGGAGAGGGACTTCTGGTCACTCTACCCGCAGCATTATTTCGTACGTGAAGGCTCGACATATGGTCAAAAAGGGATGTTTGGCTTATTTGGCCTATGTTCGGGATTCCAGTGCTGAGGTTCCCTCTATTGATATTGTGCATGTGGTTCGTGAGTTCCAAAAGGTTTTTCCTTCAGACCTACCGAGTATGCCACCCGACAGGGATATTGACTTTTGCATTGATTTGGCCCCGAGCACCCAGCCTATTTCTATTCTGCCATATCCTATGGCCCCGCCAGAGTTGAAGGGGTTGAAGGATCAATTTCAAGAATTGCTTGAGAAGGGTTTCATTAGAACCAGTGTGTCACTGTGGGGTGCGCCAGTGTTGTTTGTAAAGAAGAAAGATGGTTGGATGAGAATGTGCATTGATTACCAGCAATTGAACAAGGTTACAATCAAGAATAAATATCCACTGCCGAGGATTGATGATTTATTTGATCAGCTTCAGGGTGCCAAGGTGTTTTCAAAGATAGACTTGAGATCTGGCTACCATTAGTTGAATATTAGGGCATCCGATGTTCGTAAGACAGCTTTCCGCACTAGGTACGAACATTATGAGTTCTTGGTCATGTCTTTTGGGTTGACAAATGCCCCAACAACTTTTATGGACCTGATGAACCGAGTGTTCAGGCCTTATTTAGACTTGTTCGTGATAGTCTTCATTGATGACATATTGATATACTCCCGCACCCAGGAAAAGCATGAGCAGCATCTCAGAGTGGTTCTTCAGACTCTAAAGGATAGTCAGCTAGATGCTAAGTTTTCAAAGTGTGAGTTTTGGTTGAGTTCAGTTGCATTTCTGGGTCATATTGTATCTGCAGAGGGTATTCAGGTTAATCCGAAGAAGATTGAGGCAGTCAAGAACTGGCCTAGGCCCACATCAGCTACAGAGATTTGGAGTTTCTTGGGATTAGCAGGTTACTATCGTCGGTTCGTGGAGGGGTTCTCATCTATTGCAGCCCCGATGACCAGATTGACCCAGAAGGGTGCCTAGTTCAGATGGTCGGATGAGTGTGAGACGAGCTTTCAGAAACTCAATAAAGCTCTAACTACGACACCGGTGTTGGTTTTGCCCACAGGTTCAGGGCCTTATACAGTCTATTGTGATGCTTCCCCTATTGGGCTTGGTGCAGTGTTGATGCAGGATGGCAAGGTCATTGCCTATGCTTCGAGGCAGTTAATGATTCACAAAAAGAACTATCCAGTACATGATTTAGAGTTGGCAGCTATTTTACACGCATTGAAGATCTGGAGGCACTATTTATATGGCGTGGCATGTTAGGTGTTCACTGATCACAAGAGTCTTTTATACTTGTTTAAGCAAAAGGAGTTGAATTTGAGGTAGAGAAGGCAGTTGGAGTTGTTGAAAGATTATGATGTCACTATTTTATATCATCCCGGGAAGGCCAATGTGGTAGCCGGTGCTTTGAGTAGGAAGTCAGCCAGTATGGGCAGTCTTGCTTATATTCCGGTCAGTCAGAGGCCGCTTGCTTTGGATGTTCAGGCATTAGCCAATCAGTTTGTGAGACTGGATGTTTCTGAGCCTACTCGAGTGCTAGAGTGCATGGTTGCTCGTTCTTCATTATTGGAGCGTATCCGTGATCGGCAGTTTGATGATCCCCATTTGTGTGTCCTTAGAGGCACTGTGCAGCGAGGAGATGCCAAGTAGGTTACATTAGATGATGATGGAGTTTTGAGATTGCAAGGGTGAATTTGTGTACCAAATATGGATGGGCTTCGAGAGTTGATTCTAGAGGAGGCCCATAGTTCCCGGTACTCTACTCATCCAGGCGCCGCGAATATATATCAGGATTTGCGACAGCATTATTGGTGGCATATGAAGAAGGATATTATGGCATATGTAGGACGGTGTTTGAATTGTCAGCAGGTTAAGTATGAGCATCAGAGACATGGTGGTTTCTTTCAGAGTATTGAGCTTCCCGAGTGGAAGTGGGAGCAGATCACTATGGACTTTGTTACCGGACTTCCGTTGACTCAGAAGAAGTTTGACGCAGTTTGGATTATTGTTGATAGGCTGACCAAGTTAGGGCATTTCATTCCTGTGGTAGTCACCTATTCATCCGAGAGGTTAGCGAAAATTTATATCCGGGAGATTGTTTACCTGCATGGTGTGCCAGTATCTATTATTTCGGATCGAGGTACGCAGTTTACCTCGTGTTTTTGGAAAGTAGTTCAGCAGGAATTAGGCACCCAGGTATAGTTGAGCACATCATTTCATCCTCAGATGGACGAGCAGTCATAACGGACTATTTAGATATTGGAGGATATGCTCCGAGCTTGTGTTATTGACTTTGGAGGTTTGTGGGATCAGTTTTTGCCTTTAGCAGAGTTTACCTACAACAATAGCTACCAGTCGAGTATCCAAATAGATCCTTATGAGGCCTTATATGGTAGGCGATGTCGATCTCTAGTCGAATGGTTTGCGCCGGGAGAGACTCGGTTATTGGGTACAGATTTAGTTCAGGAGGCCTTGGACAAGGTCAAGATCATTCAGGATAGGCTTCGTTCAGCTCAGTCTTGGAAAAAGAGTTATGCAGACCGCAAGGTTCGAGATGTAACTTTCATGGTTGGTGAGCGGGTATTAATCTGAGTGTCGCCTATGAAGGGCGTGATGAGATTTGGGAAGAAGGGCAAGCTTAGCCCAAGGTTCATTTTTCTGTTTGAGATTCTTAATCGAGTGGGAGAGGTGGCTTATGGACTTGCATTGCCGCCTAGATTGTCTACCGTGCATCCAGTTTTTCATGTGTCCATGCTCCAAAAATATTACGGCGATCCATCCCACGTGTTAGATTTCAGCACTGTCTAGTTGGACAAGGACTTGTCTTATGAGGAGGAGCCGGTAGCTATTCTAGACCGGTAGCTATTCGTCAGCTGAGATCCAATAGTTTTCCCTCTGTTCGTGCTCAGTGGAGAGGTTAGCCTCCTGAGGCATCGACCTGGGAGTTTGAGTCTGATATGCGGAGCCGCTATCCTCATCTATTCCCCGACTCAGGTACTTCCTTCTTATGTCCGTTCGAGGATGAACGCTTTTTTTAGAGGTGGAGAATGTGACGACCCAAAGGGTCATCTCTGTTTTCTTATCCATTCCGAGCTTTCGAGGCCTTGAAAACCTCATTTATAGTTGCCTCGATTTACGTGCGCAGTCCGTATGCTTAATTGGAAGCTCAAATATGAGATTCTGTGAAAATTTGCTAAGTTTTGATATTAAAATGAATAAATTTGACTTCGGTCAATATTTTGTGTAAACGGGCTCGGACCCGTGAATTTACAGTATCGAAAGGTCCATAGGAAAATATGGGACTTGGGCGTATGCCTGAAATCGAATTCTGAGGTCCAAGGCCCGAGAAATGAATTTTTGAGTAAAATATTTTCTGAAAATATTTAAGGAAAATGAAAATGAAATGATTGAAAAGTGATGGTATCGAGCCCGTATTTTGGTTCTGGCTCCTGGTACAGTTTTTATATGTGGTTTAAGCACTTTCTGTAAAGTCTGGTTGAAAACGGATGTCGTTTGACATGTTTCAGACTTAAAATGGAAAATTTGAAGTTTTATCAAAATTGAAGGAAATCATGGATTTTAAGGCTTAATTCATTGTTTTTACGTTATTATGGCGATTTGATTGCACGGTTAAGTTCGTAGGATGTTTTTGAGTTAGTATGAATGTTTGGTTTGGAGCCCCGAGGGCTCGGGTGAGTTTTGGATAGGTATCGGGGTGGTTTTGGACTTAGGAAATGCAGCAGAATGGCTGTTGTCTGTTGTCCAGTTACCCCTTCTATGCGATCGCATAGGGTAGGTCACGATCGCATAGAGCAAATTTCAGAGGGTCAGAAACCCTTCTATGCAATCGCATTCCACTCTACGCGATCGCATTGTACAAATCTCAGCCCACATTTTTTTCCTTCTACGCGATCGCATAGACCTAGTCATGATCGCAATGCCCAGCATGTTTCTTCTATGCGATCGCAGTACTCCTTTCGCGATCGCAGTGACCATTTTCCCCCTCCCTCTGTGCGATCACATTGAATTCTTTGCGATCGCATAGAGCATTTTTCTCACCCAGTCACACTTACTCTATGCGATCGCATGAGCCCCTTCGCTATCGCATAGAGCAATTTCGCCTAGTGATTTTTAAGACCCAAAATAGAATGCAAACAGGATTTTTACACCATTTCACAAACTCTCTCCTCTTCAAAGCTCCTGGGTGATTTTTGGAGCATTTCGTCACCAAAGTTTCCTGGGTAAGTGTTTCTTAACTTGTTTTCTTCATTTTCCATCAATATCATGTGAATTCCTAGGCCTACAACATGTGAAAATAGGTAGAAATTAGGGAATTGGATAGAGTTAGCGTTTTCAAATATTTTGCGAATTAGACCTCGTTTTGGGGTCGAACTTGAAAGCAAATTATATATTCGGGCTCGTGGGTTAATGGGTGAATTTATTTTGGTTCGAACCTCGTGTTTTGACCTAGCGGGTCTGGGGTCGATTTTTATAATTTCGGGCAGAATGTTTAGGAAAATATATTTAGGCATTTGGTATTATTGATGATATTAAATCAATTGTGTATAGATACGATTGGATTGAAGCCAAATTCGAAAGGAAAAGCGGTGCTTAAGGATTGAGTTGGCCATAGAACTCCGAGGTAAGTGTTTGGTCTAACCTTAGCTTGAGGGAATAGGAGTTGAGTCTTATTTGCTACTTGTTAATTGTCGAGTACGATGTATAGGCATGGTGACGAGTATCTATACATTGGTGTCTAGTATGACCGTGAGTCTTTATATTACGAATATTTGGATTATGCTATATTCTCCATGTCCAAATGATGATTTCTATATATATTGTGAAGAGTATGTGAAGGAAATTGTGATATTTAATATTTGAGGACCGTTGGCTCAAATTATAAATGAATTCCTGAGTATGAATGAAAGAAAGAGAAAGAATCATTGAATTATTCCCTCGCCAATCATTTATTGAATTGTTGATATATACCTTGCTGGAAATTTCATTGTATATTATTGAGTCCTTATTGGACCCCTATTAATAATTTCCAGTTTATTTTCCTTTCCCCTTAAATGTGATTGTTGTTTCGGTAAGGAAGAGTGGTAAAGCATGAAGGCTGATGCCGTGCATTATTTGATAATGTGAGGGAAGAGTGTAAAGCACGAAGGGTGATGTCGTGCCGTACGATGTGCCATTCCGTAATGATATCTATTGATTAAATTGTGATGAAAGAGAGTGTAGATGACGAAGGGTGATATCGTGCCGTACGATATGCCATTCCGTACTGATGTCATACGCAAACGGTTGCGTTTAGTATTCTTAGTAGTTCGTGAGTAATGTGACACCAGTTCTTGGGTAGAAGATTATGTTGAGTTTCCGCATTTAATTTAGTCTAATTAACTTAAGTCTTCCACTCATTTAATTTATTTCGCTGTGTTTATATTATTATTGTTAAATTGTTTAAAGAAGAATTTTGGTAACGAAAGATATAGATAAGAGTTGGCTTGCCTAGCTCCTATTAGTAGGCGCCATCACGACTCCCGAGGGTGAGAAATTCGGGTCGTGACAACCTGTGATGACCACATCGGAAACCTCAGCCTCCGGCCTGGCTGGGAGAGAATAAAATCATTGTTGGGCCCCACCACCCTGGACTACCTCTCCGGGACGGCTTGTTGCTGGCTGGCCTCTACCTCTAGCGGCCTGAGCTCTACCTCTAGCACCTCTACCTCCACTTTTGGCTGGTTGGGTTGGTTGTGGAGTACTCAGTGCCTGAACCATGGCACGGGAACCCGAATGTTTAGAGCTGGTCGATGTCCGAGGATAAAATCTAGAAATGTGACCCATATCACCACAAGTATAACAAGTCCTCGATTGTTGAGACTGCTGGCCCTAACAACCTAAATGGCCACTCTGAAAACTCTGGAGTGGCGATGCACTGATAGGAGCTGGTGGTACACTGTAGGACTCCAGATCAGAATACTGCATTTGAGAACCACGGCCACCTGAAATGCTGACTAAAAAGGCCTAGGATGATGGCCTCTACCATATGAATCCATGCCTCCAGACGAGGCGCCATTGAATCTGCCTGAATAACGAGGCCTATTGTCAGACCCCTGACCACCTCCCTGTGATAAAACCATCTCAACCCTCCTGGCCATATTGGCCTCTCCTCCTAAAAAGAAATCTCACTCCCCATCTCCTTAGCCATCTGAAGTCGAATAGGCAGGATAAGTCCCTCAATGAACCTCCTCACTCTCTCTCTCTCTCTCAGTGGGAAGTATAAGTAGACCATGATGGGCCAACTCGATAAACCTGATCTCGTACTGAGTAACATTCATGGAACCCTGTTGGAGACGCTCAAACTGCCTCCGATAGATCTCTCTCTCTGAGTAACGGGAAGAAACTTCTCCAAGAATAGCTGAGTAAACCGCTCCCAAGTCAAAGCTGGTGATCCGTCCGGTCTATCCAAACAATAATCTCTCCACCAAGTCTTAGCGGATCCAAATAAGCAAAAAGTAGCAAAATTGACCCCATTGGTCTCCACTATTCCCATATTCCTGAGAACCTCGTGACAACTATCTAAATAATCCTGGGGATCCTCAGAAGATGCACCACTAAAAGTTGCAGTGAAAAGCTTGGTGAACCTATCCAATCTCCACAAGGCATCGACAGTCATAGCTGCTACGTCACCGGTCTGGGCTACCACACCCGGCTGAACTGTTCCAACCGGCTAAGCTACTGGAGTCTGAAACTGGGGATCCACCTGCTCCAGAGTGCAAGTAGCAGAAGTCTGGGCCCCTCCTCCAGCCTGAGAGACGGTTGGTTCTACAGGAAGCAAGCCTGCCTGGGTGACACTCTCCATGAGGCCCATTAGACGGACCAGAGCATCCTGAAGTACTGGTGTGGCAATGAATCCCTCTGGGACCTGAGCTGGGCCGACCAGAGCTGTCTGGGCTAGAACCTCCTCGTCAAACTCAACCCGAGGCTCCGTCACTAGTGTTGCTGCTCCATACTGAGCTTTGCCCTTACCTCGGCCTCTAGCAGGGCTTCGCCTTCTACCCCTTGTGAGAGCTGCTGCTGGGGGCCCGAGCTGTTGATCAGAGGATGAGGAAGCGTGTCTTCTCGGCATTTGTGAAAGAACAAAGTAGAAATTCAATTAGCATTGAGAAACCAAACCGCACGACAGGAAAGAATATATATGAAGTTTTTCCTAACCCTGTAGCCTCTAGGGATAAATACAGACGTCTCCGTACCGATCCCTCAGACTCTATTAAGCTCGTCTGTGAATTGTGAGACCTATGTAACCTAGAGCTCTCACACCAACTTGTCACGACCTGGATTTCTCACCCTCGGGATTCGTGATTGCGCTTACTAGTTAAAGCTAGGCAAGCCAATCAACTGAATTATTTGCCTTGTTTCCAATTTTTAAAAATTCGTTAACAGTTATAAAGCAATAGTTAATAATCAATAAAATTTAACAAATGGAAGATTTAATCTCAAATTTAATAATAATACTAATACCATTCCATGACAAATCTACCCCAAGATTGGTGTCACACTTCACACACTGTCTAAGAGTACTACAAATATAGGTCTGAAAGAAATAACAAAATATTATCTCTAGGATTATATAAAAGAAATAGGAAAATACATATAGGGAGACGCCAAGGCCTGCGGACGCCTACAGGACTACCTCAGGTCGCCTGATGAACAAGGAATGGAAAGTCTCACTGCGGTCTGAAGTCTACAGTACTGGGATATGCACAAAAGAGTGCAGAGTATAGTATCAGCACAACCGACCCCATGTGCTGGTAAGTGCCTAGCCTAACCTCGGCGAATCAGTGACGAGGCTAGGACCAGACTACCAAATAAATATGTGAGATAAATAATGTATAAAGGAAAATAAAAGCAGAAATATACAGTCAAGGATGGGCGGAGGAAACATGTTACGGGGAAATACCAAATGGTAATGGGAGGACAACAGTTAAATATATGGAACACCACAATTCAATTATCAACAAGAATTAGAAATCAAAGTGGATGGCATCACTCTTCGTGCTTTTACTCTCATCATCACCATAAAAATCAATATGAACTGCACGGCATCACCCTTCGTGCTTTTACTCTCATCCTTACCATAAAATCAATATAATCGACATGGAATGGTACATCGTGAGGCATGGCATCACCCTTCGTGCTTTACACTCTTCTTTACAAAATAATACACGGCATCACCCTTCGTGCTTTAGCACTTTCTCACCAAAACAATGCACGGCATCACCCTTCGTGCTTTACACTCTTCCTCACCCAAACAACAAATACAAACCATAAGGGCAAGGAATAATTGAATCATAATAAATTTCTGGCAAGGAAACAATATTAAAACAACAACCTCACGGCAAGGGAACAACATTTAAAAATAAACAACATCCCGACAAGGGATCAATACCATAATCCTTCTCTCATTTTCACATTTACTTCACAACTTGGTTCACAATTTGAGCCAATGCTTTATAAGATTCAATTTCCAATTATATCTCAATAATTCACTTTACAACTTGGGCCAATTCTCTTCAATATACAAATGTTAATATTCTTTCCACAAACCTTGCTCAACAATAGCAATCACCATATTAAGCATGAATAATACAAACGGAGTCACGTTCATCACAACATAAGACTCACGGGCATGCTTGACACCAACGTATAGATATTCGTCACCATGCCTATATTTCGTACTCAACAAATAACACGTAGCAAATAGGACACAACTCCTAATCCCTCAGGCTAAGGTTAGACCAAACACTTACCTCAATACCACGAACACAGTTCAAGCCTCAACTACGCTTTACCTCTTGATTCCACCACCATCTCGCTTGTATCTAGCCATAAGTTACTTAATTATATCAATAAATGCTAAATAAGTTAATTCTAATACCTGAAAATAAGTTTTTTAAAATTTTTCCCAAAAAGTCAAAAATCGACCCCGGGCCCACATGGTCAAAACCCGAGGTTCGAATCAAAACCCGACTACCCATTCACCTACGAACTCAAATGTACAATTTATTTTGAAATCGGACCTCAAATCGAGCTCCAAATTCCCAAAATTTGAAAAACCTAGGTTCTACCCAAAACACCAAATTTCTCCCGTAAAAACCATTGATTGAGTTGAAATCATGTGAAAAGATATTGGAGATTAAAGAAAACGAGTTAGAAATAACTTACAATCGATTTGGAGAAGAAGTTGCCTTGGAAAAAGCGCCCTAGAGTGTTTTGGTTTTGAAAAAGTATGAAAAATGGTTGAAATGCGTCTAAGTTATGAATTTACAGGTCTCTGATGTCGCATTGCGATCAGGGTTCGCAATTGCGAACCCAGACTCTGCTATGCTCATATTTGCGAAGTGACTTTCGCATGTGCAAAGTCGCTTTTGCGAAAAATCTGTCGCATTTGCGGTGACATGCCTCAACTAGGGACATCGCATTTTCGATGAATCCCTCGCATTTGTGATGAATCCCTCATATTTGCGAGGTTATGCTGGTCTAGGCTCTTTTGCATTTGCGACAAGGCATGCAGGCCTGCAACACCCCAATTCAAATCTACAACATCCTAAGTCCAAATTCCACTCTGTGACCTATCCAAAACTCACTCGAGCCCTTGGGGCTCCAAACAAACATGCACACCAACCTACAAACATCATACGGACTCGTTCGTGCACTCAAATCACCAAAATAACATTTACAACTAAGAATTTAGCATCAAAATCATAAAATCACTCAAGAACATCAATTTTTTTCTAATTTTCTCAAATAAGGTCCGATTCACGTTATTTCAAGTCTGTTTCTTACCAAACTTTATAGACTCAACTGAAATCACATATAAGACCTGTATCGGGCTCCGAAACCAAGATACGGGCACGATACCATCAAATTTCAAATACTTTTCATTTTCAAAAACTCATGTATTTTTCAAAAAATAATTTTTTTTAAAAACTCATTTCTTGGGCTAGGGACCTTGGAATTTGATTCCGGGCATACGCCCAGGTCCCATATTTTCTTACGGACCTCCCGGGATTGTCGGAACACGGATCCGGGTCCGTTTGATCAAAATATTAATCAAAATCAACTTAAATTCTTTTTAAAGGCAAAATGCATTATTTTTTGCAGATTTTCATATAATGGCTTTCCGGCTACGCGTCCGAATTGCGCACGTAAATTGAGGTGAGGCAAAAAGGAGATTTTAGGCCTCGGAACACTGAATTTATTTATAAAACAAGTGATGACTTTTTGAGTCATCACACCATTTGAGTAATGGACTCATAATTTTTTAATATAAATTTTACTTTTAAAACATTGAATTGATATAATTCAATTTACCTTCAAAGATTAGTCAAATTATCCCCTCGAAAATAAAAGCACCACTTATTTTAAGATGGAGAGAGTAATATAAATAGCAGAAAGGAGTGAATGCAGCAGCTTGATAGCAGTTTCTGTAATTATACACAAACACTATAAGAAAATAGACCTACGATGACATTTTTTAAATGTCATTTTGAGTCACATAAATATTACAAAATTATTTACCGATATTTTTTTTGACATTTAGAGCAAATATCGTGAATTTCGATGTCGGGAATTTTTCGACATTTACATTAATGTTGGCAAATAAATAGTGACATTTATATACTGACTTTTTATCAAATGTCACCATCTTGAGTACAAAATCAATATAGTTGCAACATATAAATAAATGTTGGCAATCTTGCTCATCTTTTCTGCATATACATGTAAAAGTCGGTAAGTCTTCTTTTGTCAATAGCTTTTTTTCTTTTTATACTTGAAGGAAGTTAATAATTCTTATCTAATAATAACACAATCATTCATATAATTTTAATACTACAATATCATACGCAAAAAAAGAATTTTGAATTAAAACAAAAAATAAGTACACATTATTTTTGAAAATCTTACAATACCATTAAGTAATGGTTCTAAAAAATATAAGATTTTTCTCCTGTACATATTCAGAACAAACTATTCTAACTATAAATAGACTCCAATGCTGAGTACAAAAATATTAATTCACAACAGTTCTTGGCACAAGAATTTCTCTTTTTGACTCCAATTTTTGCATATCCTGACATAAAATCAAACAATAAAAGCAACAATTAGAAGTTAAAAATATAAGGTAACAAAAACCAGTTAGCAAGCCACTTCTATAAAGTTATATGGCATATGATATCACATGCAAAGTTAGAATCTGTGCAGCTTAAAAATATTCCATCATACAAACAAAAATGAGGAATAGACTTACTTATCACAAAGAAAAATAAAACAATAAGAATTTTCAAGTCTTCAAATACGAGTCACAATGTAAATATGTATCTTAAAGTAAGAAAATGCAAAAGGTGCTTGAACACATTGTGACGACCCAAAGGGTCATCACCTATTTTTTCACTCGTTCCGTACTTTTAAGGCCTTGAAAACCTCATTTTTACTTACTTCGATTTGCGTGCACAGTCCAGGCGCGTAGCCGGAAAGCCTTTATGTTGAAATATGTGAATTCTGTGAAACATTTAAAGAATTTTGATATTAATATGATTATAGTTGACTTTGATCAATATTTTTGGTAAACGGACCCGGACCTGAGATTGGACGGTCCCGGAAGGTCCGTAGAAAAATATGGGACTCGGGCATGTGCCCGGAGTCGAATTCGGAAGTCTAGAGCTCGAGATATGAATTTTTCCGTGAAATTATTTTTCTGAAATTATTAAGGAAAATGAAAATAAAAATTGATTAAAGAACTATGGTATCGGGTTCGTATTTTGGTTTCGACGTCCGGTACAAGTCTTATATATTGTTTAAGCGCTTTCTGTGAAGTTTGGTCAAAATCGGACGTCGTTTGACGTGTTTCGGACTATAAGTTCCAAGTTTGAAAGTTTATGAATTTTTGAAGAAAAATCATGAGTTTTGAGGCTTGATTCTATGTAAATAAAGTTATATTGGCAATTTGATCGCGCGAGCAAGTCCGTAGGATGTTTTTGAGGTTGTGGGCATGTTTGGTTTGGAGACCCGAGGGTTCGGGTGAGTTTTGGATAGGCCAAGAGTTGTATTTCTCATATTTTTGAAAATCTGGTGTGCTGGCTTTTGTGATCTTCGCAAATGCAAAGATGGGGCTCGCAATTGCAAGTTCGCAAATGCGAACATTGAATCGCAATTGCAAAGCTGAGGATTTCTGTATGGGATCGCAAATGCGACCTTTTCCTCGCAAATGCGAATCAAGGGGACCTGGGCCGGATCGCAAATGCGATCAAACGTTTGCAAAAGCGAACCCTGCCCATCAGACCCAAGTTCGCAAATGCAAACTAAATTGTCGCATTTTCCAAACTTGCCTTTCTCACTAGGTTCGCAATTACCATATCCGCAGCCCAGCAATTTTTATACATAGTCGACATTTCATCATTTTTCACCATTCTGTCAAAACCCAAACCCCATAGGCGATTTTTCAAGAGCAAACTTCATCCCAAATCACTTGTAAGTCGATTTTTACTCAATTCTTTCAATCTCTAACACCATTAAACATGTTTCCCACTTGAAATCAAGGATTTTTATTGATGAAATTGGGGTTTTTGGGTAGAACCTAGGTTTTCTATAAATTAGGGAGTTGGACCTCGATTTGAGGTCCGATTTCAAAATAAATTATATATTTGAGTTCGTGGGGGAATGGGTAACCGGGTTTTGGTACGAACCTCGGGTTTTGACCACGTGGG
>MU685747.1:0-57978 GCA_026770625.1 Nicotiana glauca
ATATATATCATCAAAACAACATAAAAATGTAATTATTTAGGGCGTGATTATAGTCAAATTCACCTATTATCAAGGGTCAAAATCGAATGCACACCCCTACTCTACCTTTTTCGCCTGCTTTTCATTAGCATTGTCCTTTAGCTTTATTGTTCTTACTTTATTTCATACTTGTTCTTATTATACCAAGCCTACCTCAGTATCCATGTGCCCGAGGTCACTGCTGTTGAGTAACATTGGTTTGATTCATCTTTCTCTTTCATTTTTACTTCATATTTCTTGATTAATAATCGGTATTGAATTAAATCACGTATTTTTAAAATCACAAATCAAATTTAATTGTTACTCGTACTTTTTGAGGTAAACAGCTTATCTGAACCATGAAATGCTACCTTTCAGAGTATTAAATCACATTGTGTTGAAGTAATAGTATATTATTTGCTTTATAATTCTCGTTTAAATTTTTTGGATCTTTACACAAATAGCCGGTCGGATTCATTGTTTACTTTTTTTGTCGATAAATGTCACAACCAAAATTTTCAACCAAAGAGTCGTGATGGTGCCTAGCACCGCTTGCTAGAAAAGCCAACACTTACAAAAACAAAGGAACAAAAGTAGGCATAAAACAAAATAATATCATAATAAAGAGTAAAGCTCAATAATGCATAATGAGTCAACAAAATATCCATCTAATAAACTCTCAGATGTGTTACCGATCACATGAGCTTCTAAGAATTTACTAAATACAATATTTGAAATGATAAATAACACTATTTGATACAAATATACAGTAGAAGATCTAATTGGAAGGCGACTTCATAGCATGTGGATGAGAGTTCAATACTATCTCGAGTCTCCTCACACCAGCTAGTCAGTCCTTTGAGCCGATGCCAGAATCTGCACAAGAAATGCAAAAGCATAATACAAGTATAGTCGACGCAATGTATTTTATAAGTGTCGAACCTAACCCGATGAGGTAATAACGAACTTAAGATAAGACATTTACTACCATAACTTGTGTAGTTATATAACAAGAAAATAACAAGAGAAATAGCAATAAAGACGACATGGAAAAAATAGCAAGAGAGATAACAAGTGAGATAACAAATGAAATAGTAAGACGAAGAAGTATGAAAAAATAATGGAAGAAACAACTAAGGAAACTAATTATATTTCTTTATCAAATAATACAATCAAGCCTTTCACAACAATTCAAATATGAGAGAATGACAAGGCAATCATGTAACAAATCCAAGTTCTCAATCCTCATGGTAAAAGCAAGGAATAAGAAAATAACAATCAAATAGCACAACAACACTCTTCATACATTTACTCTCTCAAAAGTACGGAAATACCCTTTATGCAATTCAATCTTCCTCACCTAACATAAATATAATAACAAACACGAAAATATCCTTTGTGCATATTCACTCTACCTTACAAGTACAAAAATACCCTTCATGCAGTGGCATTATATATCAACAACAACAACAACCCAATAAGATCCTATTAGTGGGTTCTGGGGAGGGTAGTGTGCACGCAGACCTTACCCCTACCCCGAAGGAGTAGAGAGGTATTTCCAAAAGACCCTCGGCTCAAGAAAATAAAACGACAAATGGAGATAATATTAGTATCATCACAGAAATCATAGGAAAAATAGGAACAACATGAAATCCAGAAGAAAGATGCAAAGCAAAAGCAATACCTAGTAAATAGGTCCTGCACTGAAAGGCAAAATAGTAAGACACAATATTACCACTAGCTATCTTAGACAAAACCCTAACCAGACTAGTCTCACAAAGGTACGAAGTAAGGCAAGACTCGATTATCTCCTGACCTACAACCTAATACTCGATCTCCACATCTTCCTATAAATTGTCATGTCCTAAGAAATCTAATGCCTTGCCATATCCTGCCAGATCACCTCTCCTTAATACTTCTTATGCCACCCTCTACCTCTTCTCGTGCCCTCCACAACCAGCCGCTCACACCTCCTTACCGGAGCATCTAGGCTTCTCCTCTAAACATGTCCGAACCATCTGAGTATCACTTTCTGCATCTTGTCATCAATGGGAGCCAAGCATAAACGTGATAAACAACACCAAGAAAAGTGGGAAGGACAATGAATATCAAGAAGAATTATTGAATATAGCACACCACGTAGGGATAACCATCATTTTTGTACCAATAGCCAACAACCACTTCAAAAAATTTCAACGCCCAATATCTCAACAAATTCAATATAGCTATCAACATAATTAACGTCAAAGATTCACAATCTATTTAGAGCATAGGATATATAACATATAAAGCAACATGACAAAAATGAGTCTAGTTCTATTTGTATGCTTAACCATAGCAAACACATATACACTTGTCACCTTGTATATACGCCGCCCCAACATATATAGCATATAGAACCTAGACCCAATTAGATTCTAATTCCCTCAAATCAAGGTTAACCAAGATATTACCTCTTTTTGGAATAATTCAACCTTCCAATACCGCTTTTCCTTTAGCACAAACCTCGAAACTACTCAAATCTAGCCAATTAATACTCAAAATAAGTCAAAACAAGCTTTAGAAACTACTGTAACAACAAAAAGGTATGATCTTTAACATATTTGGAAAAGTTAACAAAAAATAAGCACAACCGATTTGGTTGAAATCTAAAATCAAGAACAATTATCGATTATCCATACATCTCCGAGCCCAAATATGTGATTTGTTTTGAGATCTGACCTTTATTCGAATTCTAACTATCTAAAATACAAAATACTAAGTTTCTTGAAAAAAATCCTATTTCTAATCTATGAACTATTAAATTATGAAAATTAATCAAAAAAAGTTTAAAGTTACTAGCTTTTGAAGTTGGGAAGAAAATTCTCTTCAAAAATCGCCTCCCACAAAGTCTAAGGCCAAAAAATGTGACAAAATAAGTAAATCTCCCTAATTTATTCCCAGTTACAGATGTCTCAATTACGAATTCTTGTTCACATGCGCAACTGGCAAATGCAAACCAGTGTTCGTAATTAAAAAAGTAGCCCTTAGGAGAAGTCACAATTTACGATGGCGAATCGCAAATGAGATAGTCGCAAATGCGATAGTCGCAAATGTGAAGCTGGCCTTACTCTCCCAGACATCGCAATTGCAAGCTAAGCTTCGCAAACGAGAAGCTTCCCTCACCTTCTCCTGTATTGAAAATGTGAGCTAGCATTCGCAAATGCGAGCCTCACATTTGCGAGCGGTCCATCACAAATGCGATGACTGCAGCACCAACAATGCCATATTTAGGAAAATCAATGTGTAATCGATCTAAAACTCACTCCCTCGGGGGCTATTCCAAACATCCATAAAAGTATATAAGCCTCATGTAAACTCGCCCGTAAGCTCAAAAAATCAAAATAACATCTACAATCAAAAACCAATCATCAAAACTCAAAGATTTTAAAGTGTTCATAAGTTTAAATTCTAACTTTCCACAAGAAGCACCGAAACGGCCTTGGGATGCACGGGATCCCAACCAAATATGCGTACAAGTCCCATATCATTGTGCAAACCTACCAGAATTGTCAAAGTACGGATCTTTTACCAAGAACATTAACAGTGGTGAACTCCAATAACTTTAAAGTTCAAAAATAAAGTTTTAATTTCACAAATCAAAATGAATCATGCACGCAAGTCATAAATCAACAAATTAAGTTATTCAAGGTCTCAAATCACGCAATGAAAAGCTAGAACTCAAAATTACTTATTGGTTCTATACACCCCAGACTTTAAATAGAGTTCCATATTGGCATAACAGAAGAGGAATATTGGGTATATAATTTAACAAGCCTTAGACCCTAATAATGTATTTTAAACCCGTGAGAGCCTAGGCCCAGAGCGGGCAATATCGCTAGCTAGTTGGGTTGTTACATATGGTATCATAGCCACTCTTGCACCAGCCTTGTCGATAATGGGTCAGAGCTCAACTGAGCTTAGGCAAATCCCGATTAGGCGGGGCAAACCTCATTGCTGAGTCTAGGGAAATCCCATGCAGTAGGGCAAACCTCAACAAGGACGTTGAGTGTCACGGCCCTAGTTTTCCTCCATAGTATGTCGTGATGGCACCTAGTCTCTAAGACTATGTAAGCTTAACAAGCATGCAAAATAACTGAAATAATAATCAAAAAGCTCAAAACGTCAACAACTGTATAAAGTAAAAACTGCAACTCAACATGTATACAACACCTAAAACTTGGCAAGATATAAGTCACAAGCTATAGATATAATGTTTCACAATCCTATACATTACTCAATCAAGAAACATAAAGAAACAATGAAAAGACATGATAGAAGGGGACTCTGAGGCCTGTGGATACGGGAAGGTGTACCTTGAAGTCTCCAAGCAGAAACGTAACTCTCTAACACCGAGCCTAATAGGATGTACCTAGATCTGCAGAAATATGTGCAGAAGCATAGTATGCGTACACCATAATGGTACCCAGTAAGTACCAAGCCTAACCTAAGTAGAGTAGTGACGCGGTCAGGTTAGGGCCTTACTGGTGATAATAAGAAACAAGTCAGAAGGTATAATAATATAATAAAAATGATGGTGAAGTGAAACAATAAAGAATTTACAAAAATAATAGCACAAAGTCAAAAGAAGGTAAATTCAACGCGAAAGGAACAAGAATCTTATAGGATAAGGAAAACAACAACAAACCATACAACAAATAGAAAAGATCAACAGGGTCACTCTCGAGGTACCGCCTCGTAGTCCCAAATATAAAATAACTCACAGACCTTCCTTATATCACCGCGGGAGCCATTATATTTTATTTTGAAAATTATTTTTCCGAAAAAGCATCCTGCGTTTTAGCCCACTTTATCACACCGCTTGAATTATAGTAGTTCCTCTACTAGCCACGCATATCAAACCCGCCTTATCTCACTGCATGAGTTTCAACACTCAGACCTTATACCATCGCATGCGTATCAATAATCACAATGGCACGATAGAAATCTCGTGCAAACAATAACAACCACACGGCAGAAACCTCATGCGACAATAATAACAGCACGACAAAAACTTCGTGCAACTACCAAACAATCACCTAAAAAATAATCACGATAACCAAAACATAACAATTGAAACAAATATATTTCACAACTTACGATTAGCCTCAATAGAAAACCACAGCCTTGCAACTCAACACCAAACTCATCGGCAACATATTCCAAGGATAGCAATTTCAAGTAAAGAATCCCACAGTTAAATAATGAATACGAAATCAAGAAAGCAGGTAATTCAACTAAGCATGTAGTATAAATTTCAAATGAGAGATAAGACAAGTAACGCAGTTAAGGCATAAAAAGCAAACTACTTAGCTAAAACCAGAATTTCAAAAGTTAACCCATCTACTCACTCATCACCTTGTGTACACGGCCTTCACATATTGTAAATTACCATAAAAGTACCAAATCCTAAGCGAAATTTCCCCCACGCAAGGTTAGACAAGTCACTTACCTCAAACTAAGCTCAGTCAATCAATTAGAAGGCCTTCCCCTCGATTTTCCGGCTCCAAACGGCTCAAATCTAGAAAAAATAAATTACGTACTATAAATATAACTGTAGAAAACTAATCTAAATAATGAAATAATTATTTTAGCAAAAAATTGGAAAATCGCCCCAAAAAGTCAACCTGGGCCCACGTCTTGTAACCCGACCAAAATTACAAAAACCAAACACCCATTCGATATTGAGTCCAAACATACAAAAATTATCCAAATCCGATCTCATTTAGCCTTACAAAACTCAAGAATTCGGTCTAAGAACTTTCAAACATTTTTTCCCAAATGTTTCAACCCAAATCCTTAATTAAACGAAGAAATCGAAAATAGATTAGTGGAATTTAATAAAAAATGATTTAGGGACTCTTACTGTAATAACCCGGCCAGTAGTTTTGAGAAATTGCACTTCCCTTGGTAGTTTTCAAGCATGAGTAGATCTGTATGATGTATTATGACTTATGTGAATCGTCAGTTTTGGTTTTCAGGTTATTCGGAATTAATTTAGAAGAATGATTCTCAGATATAAACTTTAAATTTGAAAAGTTTGACCAAGTTCGAATTTTTAGTGTTTGACCTCGGTTTGGATTTCTGATGGTTCTGTTAGCTCCGTTGGGTGATTTTGGACTTAGAAGCGCGCCCAGATTTTGATTTGGAGGTCCGTAATAGAATTTGGCTTGAAATGGCAAAAGTTGGAATTTTGGAAAGTTTGACCAGAGAGGAATTTTTGATATCGTGATCGGATTTTGATTCTGAAAGTTGGAGCAGGTCCATAATGTCAAATGTGACCTGTGTGCAAAATTTGAGGTCAATCGGACGTGATTTGATAGGTTTCGGCATCGGTTATGGAAGTTTGAAGCTTCAAGTTCATTGATTTCGAATTGAGATATGATTTGTAATTTAGATGTTATTATGTGTATTTTGAGGCATCGAGTAGTTCTGTGTTCTAATATGGTATTTGTTGGTATGTTCGAACAGGGTCCCCAGCGGCTCGGGTAAGTTTCGGATTGGTTTGGGTTGTGTTGCGCTCGTTTTTTATGTTTTGATGTTGTTTCGTCAAGAATAAATGGTACCATATTAAGCAAATAAGCTCCAATTTCTATTTTGATTGAACCATTTGATCTGTATCATAATAACCGAGCCATAGCAAAAATAATCGTCGAATTTGAACATCGTATGTGGAAGTTATGCTCAGTTTAGTGTCGGAGAAGAGAGTTGGTGCTGGTGTTTTCGCAGATGCAAAGTTGGGTCTGCATCTGCCGCCCCGCGGGTGCAAAAAATGGTCTGAAAAAGCGGAAATGACAGCTGAAAATGCACAGCTGCGGACTTTTTATCGCAAAAGCGAAAATCCCAATGTACAAAAAAATTCAGACTGCGTTCTTTTGGTATTTTGAGCATATCTTGAGTTCTAAAGCTCTCATTGAGGTGATTTTTGCAGCGTTCTTCTCGTCTTTTCATGGGGGTCAGTATCTAACTATAATTTTTGTATTCTAATATTATCACAGAAGTTCATTTTGAATTAATCCATAGTTTGATTGGAGAATAGGAGATTTTTATCAAAAACTTTTCTAAAGTGAGTAATTAAGTTTTGAACATCGATTCAGAGTCGAAATTGGAAGAAATTAGTATGGTTGGACTCATAATTGAATTGGGTTGTCAGATTTTTTGAGTTTTGTCGGTTCCGAGGTGCTGGCTCGATTGGGCTTTTTGGCCGATTTTGGGCTTTTGATTAAAGATTCGACCTTTTTCAATTGTGATTGGTTCTTTTAGCATTGTTTGATGCATTTGAGTTATTTTTGGTTAGTTTTGAGCTGTTCGGAGGTCGGAACACGCAAGATGGCATTTTTGGAGCATCCATTGGATTACTCGATGTTGGAATTGGCTTGTTCGAGGTAAGTAACTCTTCTAAACTTAGTGCTGAGGGTATGAAATCCCAAATTGTGTGCTATGTCATCGGTGTTGAGGTGAAGCACATGCTAGCTAACCGGCATGTGGGTGTGCACCATGTGGATTGTGATTCTATTACTTCTATGGTACTCTGTAGTTACCTAATCTTACCTGCAATCATGAAATTTCTATGTACTTGAGCTATTGAGCTGTGATCCATGTTAGACACCATGTCTAGACTACATGATTATTCTGTTGGGACCACTGAGGTCATTTTTGCTGTTGAGTTATCTGCTTTCATTGTTTTATATACTCAACTATACGCATTCATATGCATATCAAATATCAGTCTCTGCTGCTATTTATTGATACATCACATCATCATATTCGGGCTAGTTTCATGACATTATGAGCCCGAGAGAGAGAGAGGCTGGAGAGATTGATGACTAAGTGAGGTCGAGGGCCTGATTGTGAGGATATTGATACTACATCACGTGAGTTGTCCATGCGGATTCTGATACTGATACTTTAACACGTAATTTGTCCGTGTGGATTTATATATTGATATTATGGCATATGAATTGTCCATGCAGATTATAGTGCTTGGGCTGTAGGAGCCCCTCCAGAGTCTATACACACCCCCAGTGAACCCAGTTGATTATATTTAGGGATGGATCTTCCCTAGACATGGATCTTGTCCGAAGTATTTACATACCTGGAGATGGATCTTCTCCATGGGGCCGGATTGGCCTTCCTCGGTACTGTGTGACTGATGGTTAGTGATGTATATATTCTAGGATGGATCTTCTCTGGGCCAAATGGGCCATATACAGTACCGAGTAGTTAAGATTAGTGAAAAGTGTGACACGTTAAGATTGAGTACTCTGCGAATGTGAGTACATGATTCATCTCTAAGATACATGGCACTGGCATGCACACATGACATACAGGCATAAAGATGCATTTTTTCTCATGTTGTACGGTATCACATCATTCATGACTTTTTACATACATTGATATGTGGGCATAGAGAGGTATTTCACACATGCTATATGGAGAGAAAATGAAACATCTTACTTATTGTGGAAAGTGTTTTTTTGCAAAAATTATAGTTATCAAACTCTCTCATATTTTTGGACGATTTCGATAAAATATTTGGATTTTCACTGATATTCTTAAAAAACGAAACTATTTTCAGAAAACTGTGAAAAAGCTAAGCATTGTATCTCCGAGTTACTTTGATATTTATATGCTTTACGTTGTTATGTAATGTTGTTAGTTATTGGTGTTGGACCCAACCTATATTCCAACTCGTCACTACTTTCAACCTAAGATTAGATTTGTTACTTACCAGTACATAGGGTCGATTGTACTGATACTATACTTCTGTACATTGCGTGCAGATATTGGCTGGTGTTGTTGCTGTTTTGATAGTTGGTGTATTTGAAGATGTACCTTCGTTCAGGTTGTAGCTTCCTCTTGTTCATGGTAGTCGTAGATTTATAAAACTTTGTTTATGTACTTGATCACGCCCAACTATGCCTTGTAACAGGACACACGGACGTTGCAAATATAACCTGAGTATTTAAGCCCAGATTCGAATCCACAGAGAATTAACCTATCAATTACTTTTGTCGGAATTACTAAATTCTTTAGAATCAACTTCCCTAACTGTTGTAAACAATAGTTTATGGTATTTTTAATAACTAATATTGAAAGTAAATAAACAGCTGTAAACTAAATATGCTTGAGTTGTAAACAATAATGAGAAGGTTCTAAGGTAGTGTTTTCCCCTATTGATGGAATCCCTTCCGGTTATGTTTCATATAGATTAACCAAAATATTTCTATCAATCATGAGCACTCTTTTTACCGTAAATCTCTCCCAAGTAATCGCGATAATTTACTAGACGCACTCTCCCGAGTTACGCTAGCTAACTTTATTTATTACAGCTCACTTTAGATTACACCCAATGCTTCGTTATCCCTAATCCCACATTTAAACCCGTAGTTATAGATTCCTCTTATACTTTGGGAGTGGTGTTGTTCAACAATTACCTAAATATGCACTCTCTCTCGAGTTATGCACACTAAATAGGCACAGCTAATTGAGGATCCTATCAATTAACTACAATAAACACGTAGTTGAACAAATAGAGATTAACTGGCAAACTATATTAACATAATCAAGAAGTTCATCCTTCAATAAGTTCTATCAAAACCTTAGACTAAAGTATTTAGCTACTCATAACAACGTAAAGATAAACTACGAAAATATTCATCATGGAAAATTGCAAGAAAAAGAAGAGATAAAGAACTACGATGTTTTTGGGTGATCTCTCACACTTGTGTATCTTGCGAAAATAATCTCCAAAACAAGTTTGCCCTAATGTGGCCAAATTTCTACATCTTATAAGGGTTTTATACCAAGTTTTCCCGACTTGAAACTTTGGTCCCTGAAATTTCCGCGTTCTGCCGCGGTCCCACAGTGGTTACACCAGGACCGCGGCTAGAATCGTCCTCTAAATCTTTGATAATGTTCTACCGTGGTCCTACCGCAGTTACGATCTGACAGCGGCAGGCCAATTTTAGTTCTAGTTTTGTCCCTTCACTTGGTGCACTTCGTGGGTATTGTATGATTGGCCTTCTTTTCTCCGTAATTGATCCCAAAAGTGCTCCATCAACTTCTTTTATTGGATATAGCCTGCAAAGCATGAAAAGCACTAATCAGGACATTTGGTTATCACTTTTTACCATGAAGCTATACAAAAAATATGGTTCTTTAGGGTCTAATTATAGTCTAATTCACCTATTATCAACACCCCACACATAAATCTTTGCTCGTCCTCGAGCAAGTTGAACCACACTTCTAGGCCTATTCGTTTGATGCATTACCCTTTTTATGGCACACCTGCTATTATGAAAGAACAACCTAAGCAGTGCAACAGCCACACCTCAGATGAAGACTCTAATGCCATGCCAACAGAAGTGAAGACTTGCTTTTTCTTCTTGAGTTAAATGCCCTCACATCATATTTTTTAGAGAAGTTCCACACACATGAAATCAAACAACAAGGAACTGTAGATAGAACAAATTCACTCACTCTCAGCAAAGAACATTCATATGCCACACAGATACACCATAAGCTTGCCCTTAGTGTAATACTCTACTAATCGAATTGTTTAGTCTAAGATCAATAGGGCTTCATTTGGTTGTAATGTAGGCTACGGGACGGGTATGATGCATTTAGATAATAGAGTGACTACACCCCCCTAAGCAATTTAATACATACATTTTCTCAATTAAATCTCATCCTTATATCACCTCAAAATTCCACCTTCACATCCTTATACCCCATTCTTCTTTAAGCACACTTGCATCCAGAGCCACCACTTATCGAGGAGTTTTTTTTTTAATTTTTTTTTTCAATTCAAGTGGCTCTTCCTTTTTCAAAACATTGCACCTTTCTCCTTATTCAACTAGTTCCACTCGAAAGCCAAACCGACCACCTCACACTTTAACTTTTACAAGGATTATAACAATTCAAGTGCTCATGAGAGGTGAAAAGGTTCAAATAGATGGTTAATTCAAACAAATGGGTAAGCCTTGTAATGTGGTTGCCAAAGAAAAAGGATTATACGCTCAAAGAGGTTAACTATGGTAATATGTACAGGTGGATTCATGATTATATAGGCTACACAAAGAAATGCCTAAATCATCTCTAAGACCAAACAACTTCTATTTCGCTTTGCACACACACAGGGCAAGTTCTAGGTATCGCATGCAAGCATAGAATACGTATATTACCTCACACATACTTGGCATGTAACTCATTCCAAATTAGTTTGTCAACACATTCACGTGAGCATTCAAGTAAGACAAGGTGTGCAAAATTAAGGCATAAGATTAAGAGTCTACACGTGAGCCTAGATGTCGCACCCTCAAGTTCGTTTTAGGTATTTGCAGGTATGTACACCACGGGATGCATTCTTGCCCTCACCCATCTTAGCCCAAAAGAGTCCTAAGGGTCCTAAAATCTATTAAAGAAAAATCTACCTAACCTGGTTCAAGAAAAGCCTTTGGAAAAGAACCGTGGTCAAAAGAAAAACCAAGGGGGAATTACTACACTACCTAAAAAGAAAAGAAAATAAAAATCTTTTTGGCTTTTTTGTTAGACTACTTCCCTCAAGAATATTGTCTATGTGGTCCGTCATCAGGAAGAGTCTCCTACCTTTTCTAGATTTTTTTTTATATCCGACCTTATCCCTCAAGAAACCCGTCGACAAGTGTCCATCTTGCGCCAAGTCAGTGACGTCTAACATAAATACAAACAAAAACAAACACACAAAACTACAACATACTTAATGCATATCTACACTACAATACACACAATACACTAAATCTAGTCTCCCACCCCACACAAAAAGAATATGGTATGTCCCCATGTCATAAAATAATTAAAGCGCAGAAGGGTAAGAGAACTTCCCTGGTCATCAGTCGGAGTCAGAGACGGTGTTGGGGTCCACTTTACAGGCCCTCCCTATAACACGGAACCAAGCCATTAGCCGTCTCTCAGACCTGGCTTGCCATCTAGACATGGCATCCAAACGTACATGCAGGCCATCCACTGAGGTGCGAAGTTCTGCCACCTCTTCCTCCCAAGAAGGCAACTTGGGTCGGCTGGAATGTGATCTAGAGAACTCCGCCCAGTTTGGGGTTGTCGAGAGGATCCTGCAGCATCATAAGATCTCCTAGGTGGTACCATGGGTGCTGGGATGTCATCATCGTCGTCCAACTCAATGGGAGTGGGTGCATCTCTACCCACTTTGATCTTCGACGCTCTGAATGCTATTTTTGGGGGTAAAGTGCCATCCGTAGTACTGGCTGGGACATCGGCCAGCAGACATAACCTCGTCACAAGTGAGGAAAAGTAAAACCCCTTAGTCATCAGAGGTGACCGGAGAATCATTTCATCTCCAATGACTTTAGCAACATCAACATCCTTCCTGGTTACGAAGCACCAAACCAATACAGCCCGTAAGCTATTCACATCTAACGTGTTGCCCATGGGCAATAGCCTGCTGCAAATCATGGTGAACCAGCACTTAGCTTCCCATGTGAACGACCTGGAATGAAGGGTCATGTTCTCTTGTATCCAAATTGGACGTCCCCTTGAGCATATTGACTCAATTAGAGTGTCCCAATCGAATCTTGGAGAATTGTGGTAATAATTAGTATCACCGGTGAACGGAGGCAGCTGCAAGACCTGGCGAATCTTCAGTACTGAGGCATCTACCACTTTGCCCCGCACAACCACAAAACGGCACATATGTTCCGGGCAGTTTGCGTAGAACTCCCAGACTATTATTGGGTTGGCCGTTTCAGGTTCCTCGAACAAGAACTCCATCCCCCTCCGGCAGATTTCCTCGTACATGTCCTATTTTTCTACACGGAGGGCAGCCTTGTCAATAGCAATTTCAGGGACAAAGCTTTTGGTAGCTTTAGCATGAAACCGGTCATATGCCTCCTCGGACGTGAACCGGGTGGCATCATAAGTCGGCACTTCGGAAGTGCTTTCCGAGTTCCTACGCTTCTTTCGAGCCATAGTACCTGCAATCAATTCATCATAACGATTAGGGGCAGCTAAACATGTGCCAGTCGGATGGATACTCAGACTTCGCCACCCGGTGGCACCAAACAGTTTCCTTTTTGTCAAGCATGGCTAGTATAACCATCTAGTAAGGTGCCAAAGTGGAAAACATCCACTATTGCCCCCATACCATTTATCAATGATACAATTCTGCCATATAAGACCCCCTCCCCCTGCAAGCTTCCACCAATTAATATCAGTTAAGTGCTACCACCACCCACCCCACACAAAAATTGTCAACTAGGAACACACCCTCACATCTATACAAATCAACCCCAAACAGCATCTACAACACCAAACTTGGAGTCAAAAACCCCATTGCAACCAAAATCAAGAATTCTACACAATAATCACTACATAAGGCAAAGTACATAAAACACACGAAAAATTAGAACAACTTACTTAAAGATTACCGTGGAGTCTTAGGGATAAATTTTGGGGGTTGTATAGGGATAGGGGGGATATGGCGTTATGTTTTGGAGGGGCGGTTGTGGATAGGCAGGGTTTGGATGGAGGAAGGGAGTAAGAATAAGGAATAAAAATAAATGGGGGTTTTGGGTTATGGGAAGAAGAAGAAGGGGGAAAGAAGAGTTTGGGAAGAAGAAAGTTAAGAGAAATGAGAGAATAGGGGAAAGGGTCGGTGGTTATGGGTAGGGTAGGGTTTTGAGGTTAATTAGGGGGGGAAAGAAAGGGAAAGAAAAAAATTAAAATAAAACAAATTCTGCATTTCGTACTTGGGCCTGTTCTGACCTACCGCGGTCCCACCGTAGTTACGCCGCGACCGCGGTGGACCATCTTTAGAGAGGGTTCACGACTGCGGTCCCACCGCGGTTATGCCACGACCGCAGTGGACCATCTTCATAGAGGGTTCAAGACCGCGGTCCCACCGCGGTTACGCCGTGATCACGGTGGACCTGTTGCTAGATACCTATTTCGAGGTTCTTTTCATTGTTTTGCCCCTTAGCCACTATTTCTTTTTACATGACTTTACAAACTACATTTACAGCACATTCGTGGGTTTCCTCCCACGCAGCGCCTGATTTAACGTCGCGGCACAACGCAAGTGAGCGCATTTAAGGCTCGCACGACCTCTAAGGTTCGGTTAGGTGGATCTCAGACCCTTCCTTTTGTTCGTTCATGCCCACATATAGTTTCAATCTCTGCCCATTGACTTTAAATGTACGAGAGTTTTTCTCTGCGGCAATCTCTACAGCACTTGAAGGGAATACTTCAACCACTTGAAACGGTCCAGACCATCTTGACTTAAGCTTACCAGGGAATAGCTGCAATCTTGAGTTATAGAGCAATACCATATCCCCAGGTTTGAAATATCGCTCAACAATATTCTGGTTGTGTAACCCCTTCATTCTTTCCTTGTACAATCTTGTGCTCTCAAAATCAAGATGTCTAAACTCGTCAAGCTCATGCAACTCAGTGATTCTAGTTGTGCCTGCAGCCTCAATATCTAAGTTCAATTGCTTCAATACCCACCACGCTTTATGTTCAAGTTCCACTGGCAGGTGACAGGCCTTTCCAAACAACAACTTATATGGTGACATACCAATTGGTGTTTTAAACGCAGTTCTATAGGCCCAGAATGCATCATCTATCTTTCTCGCCCAATCAGTTCTTGTGGCATTCACAATCTTGGTTAACACACTCTTTATCTCTCTATTGGACACTTCAACCTGCCCACTAGTTTACGGGTGATACGGGGTAGCCACCTTATGGCGTACATCATACTTTGCAAGCAACTTTTCGAAGGCTCTATTACCGAAGTGAGTGCCTCTGTCACTGATAATCGCTCTTGGTGTTCCGAATCAGGTGAATATGTTCTTTTTCAAAAATCCCACCACTACTCTTGCATCATTAGTGGGTAACTCAGTAGCTTCTACCCACTTGGACACGTAGTCCACAGCAACAAGTATGTATTTATTTCCAAAGGAGCTGACGAAGGGACCCATGAAGTCAATCCCCTATACATCAAACACCTCCACCTCTTGAATCGGATTCATGGGCATCTCATGGTGACGGGAGATATTCCCAGTTTGCTGACATTCATTGCAGCCCTTCACCCATAGGTGCGCATCTCTAAACACTGTTGGCCAAAAGAATTCGGCCTCCAGCACTTTCACAGTTGTCCTGACCCCTCCAAAATGTCCTTCATATGCTGATGCATGACAAGCCTGCAAAATAGAAGATTGTTCTATCTCGGGGATACACCTCCGGATCATATTGTCAACACATATTCTAAATAGATAAGGCTCATCCCAATAATACATGCGGTTATCACAATAAAACTTTTTTCTTTGGACAGATGAAAGGTCATGAGGACTATACCACTGGCCAGGTAATTAGCAAAGTCTGTATACCATGGTGCTTCCTCAAGATTAGTAGCGAGTAGCTGCTCGTCTGGAAAGGTTTCCAGGATCTCTTCGACCTCGACTAATTTTTCATCTCCTTGAAGTCGTGATAGATGATCAGCAACTTGATTTTCTGTGCCCTTACGGTCACAAATTTTGAGGTTGAATTCTTGCAATAGTAGCACCCAACGAATCAGGCGCGGCTTAGACTCCTTCTTCTCAATTAGGTACCTGAGAGTTGCATGGTCAGTATATACAATTACCTTGGAACCAATCAGATATAATCGGAACTTGTCAAAAACAAACACCACAACCAACATTTCCTTCTCAGTCACAGTGTATTTCAGCTGGGCTCCACTTAGCATTCTACTAGCATAGTATATTGGATGCATCAGCTTGTCTTTCCACTGTCCCAGGACTGCCCCCACTGCGTAGTCACTAGCGTCACACATGAGTTCGAACGGTTGCTCCAAGTCGGGGGCAACTATGATAGGTGCTGTGACCAGCCTCTTTTTCAGCTCCTCGAATGCTACCCTGCAATCATCAGAAAACAAGAAAGGGTGATCTTTTTCTAACAACTTACAGAGAGGGTTGGCAATTTTAGAGAAGTATTTTATGAATCGCCGATAGAAACCGGCATGCCCAAGGAAGCTTCTGATTGCTTTGACTGAAGTTGGAGGAGGTAGGTTTGCTATCACATCTACCTTAGCACGATCCACCTCAATTCCTTTGCTTGACACTCAGTGTCCCAAGACTATGCCCTCTTGTACCATAAAGTGACACTTCTCCCAATTCAGAACCAGGTTAGTCTCGATACACCACTTCAGCACACAAGTCGGATTTATTAGGCACTCATCAAATGAGTTCCCCACCACTGAGAATTCATCCATGAACACCTCCATTATAATCTCTACCATGTCAGTGAATATGGCCATCATGCACCGTTAGAATGTGGAAGGTGCATTGCATAGGCCAAAGGGCATCCTCCGAAAGGCATAAATGCCATACGGGCAAGTGAAAGAGGTCTTCTCTCTGTCCTCTGGTGCAATAGAGATCTAATTGTACCCTGAGTACCCATCCAGAAAACAAAAATATGACCTCCCTACCAATCTGTCTAACATCTGATCGATGAAGGGAAGTGGGAAGTGGTCTTTCCGGGTGGCTAGATTTAACTTTCGATAGTCCATGCAAATTCTCCAGCCCATGACGGTTCTTGTAGAGATCAATTCATTATTATCATTCTTCACTACTGTCATGCCACCCTTTTTAGGAACATATTGAACTGGGCTAACCCAGTTGCTGTCAGAGATTGGGAAAATGATTCTCGCATCTAACCACTTGATTACTTCTTTCTTTACCACTTCTTTCATATTGGGGTTCAGCCGTCTTTGGTGTTCCCTGGAAGGTTTGTGTCCCTCTTCCAGTAGAATTTTGTGCATACAGTAGGTGGGGTTGATCCCCTTTATGTCTGCCATGGTCCACCCAATGGCAGTCTTGCACTCTTTAAGTACCTGCAATAGTTATTGAGCCTGCACATCTAACAAACTAGATGAGATAATAACAGGTAATGTGGAGTTAGGTCCAAGAAATTCATACCTGAGATGGGCGGGCAATGGCTTTAATTCTAGCTTTGGTGGTTCTTCGATGGATGGCTTGGCTGGAGGAGTTTCTCGATTTTCCAAGTACAAGGGCTCAAACTCTAGGGTTCTATCCCAGAACCCTCTACCCTCTAACGCCAACACCCTCTCCATTTACCTCATCCACATTCATTAGACATGCAGCAAGGGGATCCTCAATAGTGAACTTTTCATCATCAGTCTCTACAATTACGTCTACGACATCAATAAGAGAGCAATTGGCGAATTCACTAGGTCGCCTAATGGATTTTTGCACGTTAAATGTTATTTCTTCATTGTTCAGTCTCATCTTGAGCTCCCCAGTCTCATAATCAATTAGAGCTCTCTCCGTGGCCAGGAACGGTCTTCCCAAAATTATGGGAATCTCTTCATCCACCTTACAGTCTAGGATCACAAAATCTGCAGGGAATACAAATTTTGCTACCTGAATCAGCACATCGTCTAGGATTCTAGAGGGTTGTTTCACAGTCTTGTTAGCCAGCTGCAACAACATAAAGGTGGGTCTAGCTCTTTCGATGCCCAACCTCTTATAAATTTCTCGGGGCATAAGATTGATGTTGGCCCCTAGATCACACAGTGCCTTAGCAAAAGCAAAATTACCTATAGTGTATGGAATTGTATAGCTCCCTGGATCAGACAGCTTTTTCGCAATTGGTTTAGTCACCACTGCACTACAGGTCTGAGTAAGAGTAATTGTGGCCAAGTCTTGGAAATCAAACTTTTGGGACATCAAGTCCTTCATCGTTTTTGTATACCCAGGCATCTCCTTCAAAGCTTCAATCAATGGTATATTTACCTGGATTTGCTTTAGCATGTCAAAGAACTTCTTGTATTGCTCCTCCTTTTTGTACTTAGCCAGCCTCTGGGGGAAGGGTGCAGGAGGTCTCTTCTTCCCAATCAATTGGGACTGATCTTTATCAGCTGCTACATCAACTACTGGCTCCTGGACTGTTTCATCTTCTTTGTTGGTCTCATTCTGAATGTTATTTTCTTCTTGAGCAGGCTGGACTGTCACCTCTGTCAATTTCGTTGATTCATCCAGCTCGATGGGCACTGGTATGAGTGTCTCAGCCTGTCTAGCTTCTCGAGCCCTTTCTTGCTCTACATCCAGATCTCTGCCATTACATAGACTCACCACCATCAGCTGCTTCGGTCCCTGATCTTTTGGATTTATCTGGGTGTCTGCAGGTAGTGTCCCATGGGGGCGATTGTTTAGAGACATCGAAATTTGGCCCACCTGTACCTTAATATTTTTGATTGCTGCATCATGTGCATCGACTCTCTCATTAATTTTTGCATTAGACCCAATAGCCTGCTGCGTCATTGCTTCAAGTCTAGCAAACCCATCTTCCTGCCTTCCACCATGCTGCTGCTGAGGTGGGTGATACCCCTGCTGCTGATTTTGATTATTGTATCCCTGTGGTCATGGGTAAGGTTCCATATTGTTGGGGGGTCTCATACCTCCCATGTTCCCAGTGTTGAACTGTGGCTGTGCTGGCCTGTACTGCTGATTTTGTTGACCCCAATTCTGACCACCCTGTCTCTGGCCACCATAATTAGACACATAGTTCATGTCTTCAGGGTAGTGATGATGATCGTGTTCTGCATTCCACTGATTACCAACTGGCTGACTAATGCAAGATGCGAACAAGCCCCCATTAGTAGTATCGACAATATGTACTTGTTGTTTCTGCCCTGACTCTTCCACCTTTTTGGTGAGTATGCTCATCTATGCCAATAAGGTAGCCATATTTTCAGCCATAGAATTGGATGGATCTAAAGGCACTGAGTGCACCACTGGAGTGATAGGTGCATTTCTGGTTATCCATCCCGAATTCTGTGCCATCTTGTTAAGCATACTCTGGCCCTCTCTCCATGTTTTGCTCAAGAATGCCCCACCAGCTGAAGCATCAACAATGTTCTTTACGCTCCATGTAGAACCGCTGCCTGAACATTAGATCTAGAACACCATGGTGTGGACATATGACCAGCATCCTTTAAAAACGCTCCCATGTTTCATGCAAAGTTTCCATCGGTCTCTGTTTAAAGCTCAAAATCTCATCAATTTGTTGAGCAGTCTTGTTGGGAGGGTGGAACTTGTTGTGGAATTGCTTGACTAGTTCATCCCACGTTGCTATAGAATTTATGGGGAGTGAATTCATCCAGGTTTGGGAAGCTCCTGTCAGTGAGAATGGAAACAATAACAACTTGATTGCTTTCGGAGTTACAGTGGGTTGTCTTTGGGTTTTGCAGATAGACAAGAAATTCTTCAAGTGTTGCTGAGGATCTTCAACTTGTGACCCCGAAAATAGTCCCTTATTCTGCAACAAGTGCAGCATGTTATTTGTGATTTGGAATGACTCCGCATGTATCTGCGGGACTACTATCACTGTGGATAGATTCTCAGCTATAGGTTATGCCCAGTCATAGAGAGCAGCCTCTGGCACTATTGAAATTCCTGGGTTTTCCTGGTTACCTCCCATGATTGTTTCGAATTGTGCAATTGTTGGTTGTTGTTTGTTTTTCCGGTTGGCCCGATTCAAAGCCTTGAAAACCTTCTAGGGATATGATAATGCTTCTAATACTTCACCAGATCTCGATGAGTTTCTAGGCATGTACCTGTGCAACCAAGTCAACAAACGTTAAAATTTCAATGTAAAAATTAGGTATAGAGATAACTGACTACACTAAGAATTTTTGTACTTCTTTCAATTGTAATTGATAACACCATTAATTCCTCGGCAACGGCGCCAAAATTTGATCACGCCCAACTATGCCTTATAATAGGACACGCGGATGTTGCAAATATAACCTAAGTATTTAAGCCTAGAGTCGAATCCACAGAGAATTAATCTATCAATTACTTTTGTCGGAATTACTAAATTCTTTAGAATCAAATTCCCTAAACGTTGTAAACAATAGTTGATGGTATTTCTACTACTAAGATTGAAAGTAAATAAACAGCTGTAAACTAAATATGCTTGGTTGTAAACAATATAAGAAGGTTCTAAGGTAGTGATTTCCCCTATTGATGAAATCCCTTTTGGTTATGTTTCATATAGATTCATCAAAATATTTCTATCAATAATGAGCACTCTTTTTACCATAAATCTCTACCGAGTAATCGCGATAATTTACTAGACGCACTCTCCTGAGTTATTCTAGCTGACTTTGTTTATTACAGCTCAGTTTAGATTACACCCAAGGCTTCGTTATCCCTAATCCTGCCTTTAAACCTGCAATTATAGATCCCTCTTATACTTTGGGAGTGGTGTTGTTCAACAATTACCTAAATATGCACTCTCTCCCGAGTTATGCACACTAAATAGGCATAGCTAATTGAGGATCCTGTCAATTAACTACAATAAACATTTAGTTGAACAAATAGAGATTAACTGGCAAACTATGTTAACATAATCAAGAAGTTCATCCTTCAATAGGTTCCATCAAAACCTTAGACTAAAGTATTTAGCTACTCATAACAACGTAAAGATAAACTACGAAAATATTCATCATGGAAAATTGCAAGAAAAAGAAGAGATAAAGAATTATGATGTTTTTGGGTGATCTCTCACACTTGTGTATCTTGCAAAAATAATTTCCAAAACAAGTCTACCCTAATGTGGCCGAATTTCTACATCTTATAAGGGTTTTATACCAAGTTTTCCCGACTTGACACTTTGGTCCTTGAAATTTCCGCGTTTTGCCGCGGTCCCACCGTGGTTACGCCAAGACCGCGGCCAGAATGGTCCTCTGAATCCTTGGTAATGTTCTGCCACGGTCCTACCGCGGTTACGGTCTGACAGCGGCAGGCCAAATTCAGTTCTGGTTTTGTCCCTTCGCTTGGTGCACTTTGTAGGTATTGTATGATTGGCCTCCTTTTCTCCGTAATTGATCCCAAAAGTGCTCCACCGACTTCTTTTATTGGATATATCCTGCAAAGAATGAAAAGCACTAATCAGGACATTTTATTATCACTTTTTACCATGAAGCTATACAAAAAATATGGTTCTTTAGGGTCTAATTATAGTCTAATTCACCTATTATCAGTACTTTTCAAATAGAAGATGTATTTACTTCATATCAGCTTTGTAAATTCTATTCTTAGAAACTCATGATTTGTACTGCCAGTCCTTAGGAAAGGTATAAGATTCAGATAATTTCTTTGTCTAACCTTATTTTTAATATAATTGAAATAGGATAGTTATCAGTTGGCTTACCTAGCGGGTTGGGTTAGGTGCCATCACGGCTAGTGGATTTTAGGTCGTGACAATTTGGTATCAGAGCTCTCGGTTCATAGGTTCTAAAGTCATGAGCAAGTATCTAGTAGAGTCTTGCGGATCAGTATGATTACGTCCATACCTATCTTCGAGAGGCTACAGGGAATTTAGGATATACTTCCCATATTTCTTTCCTTATCGTGCGGCATTGATTCAGTTTAAAGTGTAGTCCTTTGAATTCCTTCCTCGCATTTGTATACGCACTTGAGTGCTCGGTATCAGCTGTGGACCAACGACTTGTAATTCCCTGGATGAGGTGTGAGATGTGATTTCTGTGTTTATGATGGGCCAGTCTGGAGGACTTGAGGCCGGGTTTTGACTGTAGCTTGAGCAAGAGTTGTTGATTGTGTGGGCACGTGATTTTTGATTTATATGTCTGGCAGTGTCCCTACTAGTAGAATTTATGGTGGGATGTCTACGTGATGAGTATGATGTGACTGCGAGATGTGTTCATATGGTTTGAATGTGACGAAAAGGGTTTGCTTGAGGTATTTACAGTCTCGAGTTATGGGCGTGTTGCAGGATCTTTTCATGTTTTTTAGTTGAGGAGTGAAATAGATTTTCATGTCATGATATGAGTTGAGACTCAGGAAGATTAAGTGATTGCGTAATTGTTATGACTGTAGAAGGGTATAAATAGATATTAGTTTGAGGCGAAGCAGATGGGTTATCTCCTGCGGGGTGTCCTGAGGTTTGTGTGATCTCGATGGTTTTGTAGCAAGTTCTGTTTTACTAGTGAATTATATGTGTTGCAATTTGAGTTTGGAACGTTTATGAGAGTTGACTTGACTGTTACAAGGACGAATACGAGATTTGCAGGTGATTTCAGATATTAGATGGTTTGTATTACATAAGCTTATGAAGGATTTATGTTACACCCCATGTTTTCGAACGTGGAAGTACGTCATAAGTAAATTTATAAAAGCTCGAAAATGAAATGTTACATTCCATATTTTCGTACGTTAAAGTTTCGTCGTAAGTTAATCGATGTAAGTTTGAGAATGAGATTTATTTTAGGATTATAAGTATTATGTTATTTCAAACAAGTGATAAGTTAATTTGTGAAGGTGAGAGGGTAAGCAAGAAAATGAGTTCCGTCAAAGTTTGGTAATTTGGGGATAAAATATGATCCAAGCTATAATACTTCGTATTCATGGACTAGTGTCATGCAAGGTACCACATGACCATGATAGTAAGGTGTATAAAGTATGTTAAAAGTGAGTAGTATTTTAAGTAATTTGAGATAATTCTTAATTATGTGAGTAATTGGTTAATTATTAGATTAGTGGGGGATTAATATGTTGATTAAGGAAAAGGGTGAAAATTTTGATAAGTTTAAGTGCATTAACGTGGTAGCACACTATGCCCACCTAGTGACTCTTGAATTCAAGTGGATAGGTGGCATTTGGAGGATTTTTTGTGGCCAACTCATCACCTTAGTAGGGCCCGCACCCATTAAGGTAAAAGATATCTCAAAAATTCAAAGAAAGACATATCCACTCTTCATAGCAAGATATTGTGTTTCAGTAAACTCATACAAGTGATGGGACGTGATTTCTGCTTCAACAAGAATTTTTCCAAAGTTATACTGCGAGGCTTCCTAGAAAAAAGCAATGGAATTTTGTGATTCTAAGAGAGCACGGTACAAGTGTTCTCAAGAATATCACATGGATTTTCCCCTAATTCAATCCGCCATTACATGTTGTTGCAATTCACGTGTGTTGGAAGGATTTTCAAGAGAATTGGCTCAGGTATGTTAAGGCTATCCCTTCTTTCCTTTTGGCATGATCCATACGATACAAACGAAACGAGCAAATGCATAACTTCCATAAATGACTCTATTCATAGAAATGCTAGAGATGCATATGTTATTGATTATCCATGTAACTTATTATTACATCGTCTGTTCATGTGTCTCAGAAAAATACGTGAGTTGAAAAAGTTTACTTCATGATATTACTCAAAGACATAGTGATTTTATGACATCCCGAAAGATTTAATTAACGTACTTCTCATGCATTATATTTATTTATACATGTATATTGACCCATGACCAGATGGTGTTATATACGCATATATATGTATGTTATATGTATATGGGATATGGGAAAAGTTTACGGCGTTATATACGCACCACCACCTGATCAGCTAGTATACGTTGATGATTTTGCCCACAGTGGCCAAGATGATATGATGGGATTCCCTTAGAGGCTTGATGATGTTATGTACATATACCTATGCATGGTATGACATTTATATGAATATGCATGGCATTATAAATACTAATAATTCACAGAGTTATTCAGATTTACATGTTGAGTATTTCACTCTATGTTTCTCTCATGTCTATTGTTTAGTGATTTTTATTCCTTACATACTCGGTACATTATTTGTACTGACATCCCTTTTGCCTGGGGATGCTACGTTTCATGCCCGCAGGTCCCGATAGATAGGTTGAGAGTCCTCCAAGTAGGTTGCCAGCTCAGCGGAAGATGTTGGTGCACTCCATTTTCTACGAAGTTACTTATTTGGTCAGTATGATTTAGACATGTATTGATTGGTATGTCGTGGCGTTGTCCCGGCCTTATGATATTTATGTACTCTTAGAGTCTTGTAGACATATGTCATGTATATGAAATATTTTATGGCCTTGTCGGCCTATTTTTAGTGTACGAGTGATTATTTTGGCCTTATAGGCTCGTACGTCATATGTATAAATTAGTATATCAGGTTGGGTCATTTTATATCGAGTGTTCCCTCATGTTTTATTCTTGTTACCTCATACGGCCCTTCTGGCCTATTTACCCATGTTGATGTAATAAGAAATATACTTTAAGTTGGTACTTGGTTGAGTAAGGCACCAGGTGCCTGTCTCGGCCCTTCGGTTTGGGTCGTGACAAAAGGGGTATTAGAGCAGTTCTGTTCTAGGGAGTCTACAAGCTGTGTCTAGTAGAGTCTTGTTTATAGGTGTATTGTGCACCACACTTATAAGTAGGAGGCTACAGGGCATTTAGGATTGTTAGTATTTCTTCTTACTCTAGATCGTGTGGTAGAGCTTAGTTGTAAGAACTCAATTTCCTAAACTCTATATTATTTATAATACAATGATGCCTACATCCAAATAGACGGTTGGTAAGAGATATAGCTATGGAAGAGTTGAGTCAGAGGAACTCGATTTTTGCATCATGCTTTTGATGGATAAATATGAGGTATTCAGTAGATCATATGTGTACTAAGACATGTAAGCTTAAGGATAGTTAAGGCAAGAATGTATATCCACTCTTACAGTAAAAAGGAATAAGAGAATCGGAAGGTAGATACAAGTTTCAACAAGTGAAAGAAGCAAGATGAAGAAGGGTACGAGGTGCCCAGTTAATGAAGATTATTAGTATTTACAATTCAGGCTGAGTATATAAGCATTTTGAGTTACCTTCAACAGTAATAGAATGTACAATTGGCCATATCTCAGTTATACCATATAGGATCTAATAGATATGGTTTAAGAGAAGGACATGATATTAGGATCTGGCTGGGGTTAGAGTAACCCAAAATGGTGGATAGATTGTTTGCGTTAGTTAGCATTTCCAAAGGGTATTGCAAATGTGCAAATAAATCTCCTTGTGAGACACCCAGATGGTGCACTCCAGAATAGTACTGTTAGATATGAATACTAGAATGTTCAAAAAAAATTACAAGGATAGGCAATTGAAGCCTTGAAGGGATAAATATTACCTTAGTATGGCTCTTGTCCCTAGTAGAGAAAGAATGTTAGGCGACCCGAAGAGCCAGTGGATGGAGCAAGGGCACTAAAATCAAAATAATGTCTTGTTCGAGTTTCCAGAATAAAGTGATAGACATAAATGTTAGCGGGAAATAAGAAGAGAGTTAATGAAGCATTATGAATAAGATATGATACATGGATAACAACGGTAGATCAAAAAGATAACAGTATTACTGAGTCTATAGTCAAGTGAGGGAAGATAAGAGAGGTGACAGGCCTTAAGACAACAAAATAGTATAGGCCATATAGTCATATCCTCATTTTGAGAAATAGGTTCGCGACTCTAACGCGATTACTAAAAGGAAAATTTAGACCCCAGAGTACTAGAAATCAGTATGGGCTAGTGAACAAGATAAACTAAACATGAATTAGGGACTGAGTGATTTGATATTGGTCGGCATCATGAGAATTTCATATTGCGTTCTGGTGATAATAGAATGGACAACAAAAGAAGATTCATTTTAAATTCAGAGAATGGTCATTCAGGAAGACGCTTCCCTAAAGCGAGCAATGTGAGCAAAGTTAAGCTTAAGGGAGTATGTGTGCCAGTTATACTAGGTGTCACCTTCTTGAGTAAGGAATTTCATTATCCTTGGTACAGAAGGATTACCGCAAAGCGAGTAGGGTCATCAATAATGTGAAAAGATGCCAAAGATGAAGAGGTAAAACATCTATACATATATCATAGTAGCACTAAATCTTAGTACTCCCCTAAAGGAGGAATATGGAGTGATGTGGTATTAAGTCAAAATTAGGTGGTTCTAGTAATTGTAGAATGGTAAAGGAAAAATGCGATAAAAATGAAAAAGGATGACATTGCACTTATTTAAAGCCTACAGATATGCTACGATTCCAGAATATTATGCAAACACGACATCAAGGAGAGAAAGTAAGGGTTCCTTCCCGGGATGTTATTGATAGATAAGAAGCCAGTGCGGGACATAAGTTAAGATAAAGGAAATGACCCAAGAAAGATTACACGGAATATTGATATGAGAATGAGCCAATAAGTAGTTAGTAGTTGATTCAGGAAGATCCTAATTATGACTAGACAAGAGGATACAGACAAATTAACGGATCGTGCAAGATAAACATAGTGAACCTCAACAGAGTGAATGCACTCTCATAAATAATGATATTGTGATCCTTGAAACATATTCAGATAGGAGTTGAGGTAGTTAAAGGTACCGTATAAGTGTTACAAAAATAAAAAAGAGTCCCACTGGGAAGACAGTGAAAACTTTATTTCAGAAGCAACCGTACGAGCACATGACTATGGAGGTAAGTAACTACGAATAATTAGAGGCGAGGAAGAACATCAAAAATTCCATCGGGTATACGATATAATAAGCTCGCAGATTTAAAAGGGTCAGAGGGTATTACCTAAATACTACAATGAAAGACTAGCTGAGGAAATAAGGAAGAAGGCTTCAACCTAAACATAGTAACTCGAAGGAGAAACAGTCTCACTACAAAAATTATATGCGCTTCGAAAGAAAGTGGCACCTACCGTGGCTAATGAACAAGGAGAAAAATCAAAGGTAATATTTGAGACTATATGAGTTGCATAAAAATTTTGGCATGCGTGGGAACTAGGATAAGTTAAGTATGCACGCAACAAGGGGGCGAAAAGACCAGGAAAAGTAATTGCATACATTTAAAGAAAGCTAAGATGGAACGAAAGGAATTATTCGATCAATGATCCAGAGTTAGTATGTTATGAATACAATCAAGATTTTGGAGTATTATCCATGTAACATTTATGTTGACAATCATATAGCCGTAGAAGATTTCGGTATAAGTTAAAAGAAAGAATTGAGTTTGGGTCATAGACAAAGGATTGAATTGTTAGAATATTGTATCATGGATATTCCATAGAGCTCATGAAAGGCTAAAGTAATAACTAATACCATAAGCCGCAGATCGGGAGATAGCTTAAGCCTACATAAAGGCTGATCAGAAGGTGAAGGAAACTAAAGAGCTACATCAACAAAGTAAATCAGGAATCTGATTATTGGACCTAGAATATTATAGACCTCGTAATTGAGAACATTACAGAATTACTCTTAGATATCAAAGGTACAAGAGGAATAGTATAGTAGCCATATTCTATAATAGCTCTACGATAAAGCCAATTAGAAGAAGTAACCTCATAAGAAGTCAGTATGAAGCTCCCATCGAATTGTGTATGCACCAAAGGTGAAAGTATTATAATAGAGCTTCAAGTTGTGGACGTAAATTATACCTATGTGGAATGGAGGTTATGAAAGAGACGGAAGATACAATGCAAGATTTTAAGGTAATAAAGGTAAAGGTGAACAACGTACGAGATACTCAAATGCAGAAGGTTGTGAATAGTCCATACTTCGGATAAAGGCTAGAAACACGGGGATTCAGTATCCAAGAATGATAGAAGCGTCGTTAGTGGAATACCTTCGAGCCTATGGTTTCTAAGTAGCGAAAGGTCTAATTAAGAGAGTAAAGAAGAGTTACAGATGATGTAATCTCTCGCTTGATGTTCTAGAAAAGCATAAGGAAATCGGTCGCAAGATAAGTATGGTATATCAACAATAGTTTAGAAAGCATGAGTAAGGATAAGGAAAGGCGAGTAAGAAGGTAACGAAAACGGATAAGTCCTCAGGATTAAGCCCATGAAAACAAGAAGAGTTGATGGTTTCTCTACGTTATAGAAAGCTCAGTATAACCTGAATGAAATCAAAGGAGTCTAAGACTAGTAGCATTTAGAAGAGATAGAATGTTGCACTGGTAGCAGAATGAGGGTGTAATTGTGATAAATAAAGGAAGACGTTTGGGCCTTCATTTGAGTAATGAATTGAAGAAGAAAAAAAAGGAAGGGGATCTCATGAATTGTATAGGATTAAAATACCCACGTAAGGTGAATCACATATGGATGCTATGAAATACGGTTATGAAAGCTTGGTAACGCCCCAGGTGGATCAGTCTAATCATTTCAGATATTCCCCGATGAGACATAAGCCCAACTGACAATGTATTACGTAAGATATTTCGAGTTTTCAGTGGTAGGTTGCACATCAACATTGAAGTGAATCAACAATGTATGGATAAAAGTTAAAAGTATGAGATGAGATTAGGCAATCATTCTTAAGATGAACGGTAAGGAAGAAATATTAAAGGACTTAAAATTATACATATAGGATAAGCAACGAGAGTAACCTGGAGTTTGGTAGAAAACTGCAGTAATGATAAATCAAAGTAAGAGCGATGGTATACTAACCTACTTAGATGCACTAAAGTCATACGAATGGATAACCGAGTCTATAAAATAAGATATAGCAATATCCGTAAGTTCAACAAAGTACCAAGCAAAAAACTTCAGTATAACTATAGATGCCCAGAGAGACGTCTTATCAAGATATGTATATGTTTACAAAGTGAGGCCTAGAGATTGGCTAAAAGTTGTAGGAAAAAGGAGAGAAGAGTTGCATAGGCGCACTTACAAGGTCAGAGTCGTACAGGCTACATGATAGAAGGCAGCAACAGTCACGAGATTGGAAGGATTCCGACCACGAGTCGTGGTGTGAGAAAGAGTCCTAAAGGGGGGAATGCCCGAGCCTTTGGATTTATTCACAGAACAGTTACCTAGATAGCTAGAAGAGTACTAAAGTATTCAAAGATATAGGTTATGAAAATAATAAGTGCATCAGTCAACATTCGAGGATGAATATTCCAAATGGGGGGATAATATTAGACCCCATATTTTTGTACATAGAAGTACGCCATAAGTAAATTTATATAAGCTCGGAAATGAGATGTTACATTCCATATTTTCGTACGTTAAGGTTTAATTGTAAGTTAATCGATGCAAGTTCCGAAATAAGATTTATTTTGGGATTATAAGTATTATGCTATTTCAAACAAGTGATAAGTTAATTTTTGAAGGTGAGAGGGTAAGCGAGAAAATGAGTTTCGTCAAAGTTTGGCAATTTGGAGATAAAATACGATCCAAGCCATAATACCCCATATTCATGGACTAGTGCCATGCAAGGTACCACATGACCATGATAGTAATATGTATAAAGTGTGTTAAAAGTGAGTAGTATTTTAAGTAATTTGAGATAATTCTTAATTATGTGAGTAATTGATTCATTATTAAATTAGTGGGGAATTAATAAGTTGATTAAGGAAAAGGGGTGAAAATTTGGATAAGTTTAAGTGCATTAACGTGGCAATAAACCATGCTCACCTAGTGACTCTTGAATTCAAGTGGATAGGTGGCATTTGGAGGATTTTTTGTGGCTAACTCATCACCTTAGTGGGGCCCGCACCCACTAAGGTATAGACATCTCAAAAATCAAAAGAAAGACATATCCACTCTTCTTAACAAGATAGATTGCTTCTGCAAACTCATACAAGTGATGGGACGTGATTTTTGCTTCAACAAGAATTTATCCGAAATTATACTACGAGGCTTCTTAGAAAAAAGCAACGGGATTTTGCGATTCTGAGAGAGCACGGTACAATCTTTCTTAACAATATCATATGTATTTTCCCCTACTTTGATCTGTCGTTACATGTTGTCGCAATTGACGTGTGTTGGAAGGATTATCAAGATAATCAGCTCAGGCATGTTAAGGTCATCCCTTCTTTTCTTTTGGCATGATCCATACGATAAAAATGAAATGAGCAAATGCAAAACTTCTATAAGTGACTCTAATCATAGGAATGCTAGAGATGGCTATTTTACTGATTCCCCATGCAGCTTATTATTCTATTGTCTGTTCATGGGTCTCAAAAAATTATATAAGTTGAAAAAGTTTACTTCATGATATTCCTCAAAGGCATAATGGTCTTATGACATCCCGAAAGATTTAATTGACTTACTTCTCATGCATTGTATTCATTTATACATGTACATTGACCCATAACCAGATGGTTTTATATATGCGTATATTTGTATATTATATGTTTATGGGATATAGGAAAAGGTTACGGCGTTATATATGCACCGCCACCTGATCAGCTGGTATACGTTGATGATTTTGCCCACAGTGGCCGAGATGATATGATGGGATGACCTTAGAGGATTGATGATGTTATGTATGCATATTCCTATGTATTGTATGATATTTATACGCATATTCATTGTATTATAAATATTAATGATTTACAGAGTTATTCAGATTTACATGTTAAGTCTTTTACACCATGTTTCTCGCATGTCTATTGTTTAGTGATTTTCATTCCTTACATACTTGGTACATTATTTGTACTGACGTCCCGTTTGCCTATGGATGCTACGTTTCATGCCCGTAGGTCTCAATAGATAGGTTGAAAGTCCTCCAAGTAGGTTGTCAGCTCAGCGAAAGATGTTGGTGCACTCCATTTGCTCCAACGTTGCTTATTTGGCCAGTATGATTTAGAGTACGAGTGATTATTTTGGCCTTATAGGATCGTACATCATATGCATAAGTCAGTATATCAGGTTGGGCTATTTTATGTCGAGTGTTCCCTCATGTTTTAATCTTTTTACCTTATACGACCCTTTTGGCCTATTTATTCATGTTGATGTAATAAGAAAAATACGTTACATTAGTACTTGGTTGAATAAGGCACCAGGTGCCCGTGGCAGCCCATCGATTTGGGTTGTGACAATTTAGTTGGATTTTAGTGCGGGATTTTGGGCAGCAACAGAGTATAGGTAATATAAGTCATCAAATTATTTATTCCTTGGCTTTAAGCCAAGTGGGGGAGTCTGCTATCGATGAGTTGATTGCACGGTTATGTGTTGTATTGGTTTCAGTTTGAGGTATACTGGTGAATTAGTTATGGCTTATAGAGGTTAAGATCGAGGATGACTCGAGTAAAGGAATTTCTGGCTATGGGTTGTATTACACTCTATGGGTATATGGAAATCATGGAACTATTGAGTGGTTATTCGTGAAAGATGTAGTGTTCATGGAGTAGAATTTTTCTTGGTTGCTTAAAGGTATGAATTACTTCTTATGGTGTTGGGTTGCAAATGGGGCACAAGTCGTTCGGTCCGTTGGGGTGGTGCTATTTAGATTCGAGTAGAGTGGATGACCCTCGAGAATGGTTCTAATGAATTCAAGATTTATATGTGTCTATTAAGAATGTTGCGGATTTGTATATGGCTAGAAGCTGAGAGTTACATTGGATGTTGTCGAGACTCGCAGTATTTCAATATCATTATGAATTCTACATTCAGTATTAGGAAGGTAAGATGAACAACTTAAAATTCATAGAAGGTCTCTTCAAAGTAAGTATCTCGTTTGTGCTACTTTTGGGGTGCTTAAGAGAGTATTCAGCGGCTTATGAGCCTTAGGGTGGTGTGGTTTTATGCTCGGGTCTCGTGTGGTAAGTCTTGGTTGAGGATTATGGTATTATGGCGAGGAGAAGTATAAATTTGAAGGTAATTCAGAAGGAACTTGGAGATATAGGATAGCTTGGTAGTAGGTTGGATCGGCATGGTAATGGATATGATTGGTTATTTGGGTGCTTATGATATGGTGGGCTTCTACAAGTGTTTCGTGGTAATGCTCTTGGGTTTTTGGTGACTGGCGTGGCTTGGTTGAGTTAGAGAGATTTATTTCTGATGGCTTAATCATGTGCAAATGGGTTTCGAAGAGATCTCAATAATTTCTTCCACGGTTCAAGAAGTATATTTCCTATTGGTGTGAGGAGCATATGATGTACAGCGATTTTCTCCGGATGAAATCAAATGGAAAGTTCTTAGCTAATTGAGTATGTAGTTGCTTGTAACTTGAAATGGATTATAAAGTTCTCGTATTTTTCATATGATGGCATGGTATATGCAGTGTGTTGTGTAGGATTGAGATTGGCATGTGCAAGGTCACGATTCGATTTTGAAGGGAAGGACATAACTTCTTAGGCAGCATGGGCGGTTTCAAATGACTAGTTAAATGACATTACTATTTGGTATGGCTTGATAAGAGTATACATTTTAGAAGGGGCAATGTGTTTTGATTTATGGATACTTCATTGGTATTACGGCACTCTCCTAGTTGATCGACTGTTGATATTCAAATTTTTGCTATGTGGCACGAAAGAATTTTAGAAGTATTCCTCGCGGAATGATCACGTATGAGAGATGTGTTAGACATTCGGGCGGTGGAGTTGGGATCGGATATGCTGATTCGTTTGCTCTATGGATTTGGAGACTGTAAGTTCTCATGAGTAGATTATTTCATGGTTATGGACTTTGAAGTTGCGGCCAAAGCAAGCCAGATGATATATGTCTTATGATTTAGTCATTGTGGACTTTTGGAGGGTTTTATATATATATATATTTGTGGATGACTATAGTTGATTTGGAGGTCCATTGGTTGGCTCCATACTGCTATTATTGAGGGATGTGCCATTCGGTTGTTATTGAGCTTATTCGAGTTCTGAAATGATCCATGAGTTACTCTTCTATGCTACGAGTAATTGTGATTCATTGGTTATATGCACATGTAGTGTAGTTCTATTGGAGTCTTATAGCAGAATTTGAGCGAGAAGAGTATTAGGTATTGCTTGGTTGATGGCGTATTGGTTATGCTCTTTCGGGTTTTGTGTGGCATTGTGTCATTTGCTTCTCCGTGGTTATGGTAATGCACTTTGGGTGCTTGATGTTGAATTTTGCATGGTTATTGATTTCAGAGTGGCTCGAGGTATATAATATGGACCAATATTTGGATGGGTCACCCATTGTAGCGGAGTTATGTTGAGACATGATCCTTTATGTTAGATTCATGTGTTCTAGTTATACGGTGTGTGATAGGTTCTTAGCATTGCGTTGTGGTGGTACATGTTGATCTTGCAAGACAGTTCTCTCGTCAGAGTCATTTTCCATGATTGAGTACATTTAGAATGTTGCTTATTGTGCACGGATTGCACGAGTTGCAGCTTTAGATTATTGATATTTCACTAGAGTGATAATGTTGGATAAGATGGGGTCATTGGATCTAGAATGAATACTATCAGAATCGATTACAGTGTGGTTGGAAGAATAATATCGAAAGACCCCTTAGAAATTTGCTATAGTCCTTGTCGACGGAGAGGGAGCTCTATGACTTGTTGATCTGATAAATGGTTATGATTTATGCGTGTTTCTTTCATCATTGGCAGTATATGAAGGTGTTAGAATGAGGCTTTGTCTGATAAGAGGTTTATTACCGGCATTGGGTTATTTTGAACAGCTGCTGTGATTAGAAATTATCACTATGAGTATTTAAGTTTTGAGGTATATCATGTGATTACATCTTGGATTATGGATATGTCTTGATAAAGCTTGTTCAGACATATACAGTGTGTAGATGCGAGATTCAGATCTTAAAGAAAATTTAGGATGTTGGAAATTGGGTTCTAAGACTTATGTGCTACGTTGAATTAAAAAATTTCAGTCATGTTGTGTTACCAGACCTATATAGGATAGGGTGACGTGGGATCACCTCCAAGTATGTGCATGGTAAGTTTACATGACAGTTTGATGGCTTTGAGAACAACTCTAGGCGTGTTCGAGGATGAACGTATGTTTGAGTGGGGGAGGATGTAACGACCCAACCAGTCGTTCAGATCAATTGTACTTCGCTCGGTAGTTTTCGGGCATGAGCAGCTCTGTATGATGTATTATGACTTATGTGACTCATTGGTTTTGGTTTTCAGATTATTCGGAATTGATTTGGAAGAATAATTCTCAACTAGAAGTTTTAAATTTGAAAGGTTTGGCCAAGTTTGACTTTTTAGCATTTGACCTCGGATTGGATTTCTGATTGTTTCGTTAGCTCCATTGGGTGATTTTGGACTTAGGAACGTGTTCGGATTGTGATTTGGAGGTTCGTAGTAAAATTTACTTGAAATGGCAAAAGTCGAAATTTTGGAAAGTTTGATCGGAGTGGACTTTTCGATGTCGGGTTTGAAATTCAATTATGAAAGTTGGAGCAGATCCGTAATGTCAAGAGTGACTTGTGTGCAAATTTTGAGGTCAATCGGATGTGATTTGATAGGTTTCGGCATCAATTGTGGATATTTGAAGTTTCAAGTTGATTGATTTCAAATTGAGGTACGATTCGTCGTTTCGAAATTGTTAAATGTGTTGTGAGGCCTCGAGAAGGTTCGTGTTATGATATGGGACTTGTTGGTATGTTCGAAAGGGGTCCCTGATCGCATCCAACTCCACACTACAAAAGAGTAGGAGAAGAGGGTCGCAATAGCTTTTACCCGATATGAGGGCCGAGATCGATTCCTCAGAGAGCTAGAAGGGAATTCGGGTATCTACTTAGGATAGAGTTGCGTGTGAGCTCTTAGATGATCTTCTCTTCATTTTTGTGTTTTTAAACTACAAACTACTATTATCAAACTACAAATTGAAGCTAGATTATGCTACGAGATGATTGCTAAAGTTGTATCTAATGGGAAGAAGGGCACTAGGGTCGTGACATCACCTAGGTGGCTAATTAACGGGTAGATGTTACTAAGGTTCGATTGACATATTTAGGGCTCATGCTATAATCATTGCACAATTTTACCCACTCTCACACCCCTTGGTATAGAGAGTGATTTTACCCAATTGACTCTCTCGAGAACAAATGGGTAGACAAATTAGAACAAGCAACTAGGGTTCAAGTAGGGTGATTACTCTCTCAAGATTTAACCTATTAATTGGGGCTATCATTTCTCATGAGTCCATCCTAATTCCTTGTTGGGTTAATTTTGGGGTCATAGACTCTCTTTCTTAAGAAAATTTAAACCCACAAAGATTGAATCAGTGTTTGCAACCACCAATTCTAAATTAAAGCATGAAATTAGCCCAAATAGAAAACACCCATAGTCAATCTAACCCTAGATGGAAATACCCATCAATTACCCATACTAAGGTTGAGCCACAACCCTAGCTAATGGGTTTAGCTACTCATGCTTGAACAAGAAATGAAAAAATAGATGAAGAACAAGACAGAATAACTAAATACTAAATTAAATTGCAAGAATCTATCGTTAATTTGATGCTAAGATGCCAAAAATGGCTACAAAAGTTGCTCTCACGAGCGCAGCTGTGTTCTGGAAAAATGGTAAAATATTCTATTTATACTGGGCTGGAAAAACTTGACAAAAATACCCCTGCGGGGTCAGTGAGGGCCGCACTAAATGGACCACGGCCGCACTGGCCTCCTTGACTTCAACTTTGGATTCTCTAAACTTGGACTCCGCAGACAGTGTAGAATGGATCACGGCCGCGGAGGGAGTTGGCGCAGTCCGCACTATAACAACCGCGGACTGCATGGCATTGTCTTGGCAAAATTGTAGTTCTCTGAATCTCTTGACCGCGGACCGCACAAAATAATAGTGTGGCCGCAGAGCCCTGACTGCGGATCGTGAGATATGTACCATGGCCGCGTTGCCTCAAGCCTGATTTTACCAACTCTCTAAACCACCTAGTGCGGCCGCATTCCACTTTGCGCGGTCCGCACTAGGCCTTCTTCCCTTAGATTTCTTGGTCTTTGATACTTGAGCAGGTTTCACTCAATTTTTTAGCCGATCTTTGACATTCCGGCACTTTATCGATCAAACCTGCAAACAAGCACAACATATGAGCCTTTTGGGACTATTTTGTACAAATATATGATCAAAGCATAGGCAATTAGGGGCATAAAACATGCTAAAATCCTACTTATCAACTCCCCCAAACTTAAACCTTTGCTTGTCCTCAAGCAAACAAAATAAGACCCACCCCTTAAAGGAAAATCCAAGTAGTTCCAGCTGACCTAAAGTAACCTCAACAAGCATCAATTGGGACTAACAATTTCCCTCAATACAAATGGATCATTAACAACATTTAAACTTTGAAAACTAAGGATCAAGTGTGACACAAGAGCATCAAGAATTGACTCATTACATCAGAGAACTCTCTCAATTACTTTGGTCGTTGTGGAACCCAAACTCATAAATCCTCAACTCTCCCTAAGCAAACCTCACCTTTTAGAGTGTAAGCACACAAACCGAGATTAATGGGAGTTCACTCGTCTCTCTCAAGGAAAGGTCACAAGTCCGGCTCTAAGTACCATATGCTTGACCCTCATGTAAGTATCCACTAATACGAGCATCATCCAACTCAAGATCATATAGGGTTGAGTCAATGTGAAGGATTTTGGGGCAAGGTAGGAAAAGTTATTGGTCTATATGGGTTACATCTTCCCTAAAGCACTTCTTTTGATTCATTTTGGCACAATTCTCTTAACTCTTTTGAGTATTTCACTTCCTTTCAAGGGGTTAGAGAGACACATTGTCACTCTTTCTTATGCAATTCAAAATATTTCTCCTTTTTCTACTTTCTTTCCACACCTTTTTCACTTTTGTTTTCCTTGAATCCCTTTTTATTCTTGTTCACATTGGGCTTTCTTTTTGTCTTTTTCTTTTCTTTCTTTTTCATTGCCTTCCTTTTCTTTTGCTTTTGTACCTTTTACTGCTTTGTTTCCTTTCTTGTCTCTCCCCCAAACTTAGATTTTGCCATTACTCAAGGGAAGATTTGGGTGCCAAGAGAGGGTAGAATTTAGAACATGTATAGGCTTGTAGCATTGGTTCTTGAAAGAAAAAGGTTTAAGGCTCAAAAGGGTTAGCTAGGGATTCTCTCATTGGTAGGCTATGGAATTGTTCAACTTATCATTTGGATCAAGGAGAGCCTATAATCACTTCTCAAGTCGAATTTCACTCAAAATTTCACCTCAACAAACATTCAAGGCAAGTTCTAGACCATTGACTCGAGACTTGGACTCAAAATTCGATTTCTCACCTCACACACTCAAGGATCGCTAAAGACATAGAGTCGAGGGCCCACAATAACCTTAGACATGATTGAACACAAAATAGTCCCGAAAGACCACATGATGTTTGTTTTGTCAACACAAGAGTCTCAAGGTCACTACTTTCACCATCTTAAACACAACCACTTGTCTTTGACCGTGGGATCAAAGGCAAATGTGTTAGGCCCAAGTGAAGCTATACTTGAGGTACCTTTAACTATAAACTATTAAAAATAAAAGAAAAATCAAAAACGGACTCAAACCCTTAAGAAGGTTGTCACGCCATCCATCATCGGGAAGAGCCACCCGGTTCACACAATACTCCACCCTTGGAAAGAACTGTGGCATTAAGAAAACCAAGAGCTTATTGAAAGCGCCACAAACGAGACAAAAAGGCTGCGAGCCTATCTACTAAGCTAAAAATGAAAAATTTGTACAAAAATAGAAAATAGAATGAATATTTATAATTAGGGGATTAGAATATACAACGGGGGATGAATATATACAAAAATGTAACTTTATATACAGACCAAAGACAAGATAAAAAGTGTGATAAGAGTAACTAAATGTAAAGTTATATACAGACAAAATAGAAAATCAACAGAAACATAAACTAAGTCAGCTAATATATACAATCATCCGGATAAAAAGTAGGGCGCACCACCATAAATAAAAGCTGGTATTGTCCCCAATGCCAACTAAATATATAAGCATCAAAAATCAAGAGTAAAGGATATAGGAGCTCCCTAGGCCTCGTCTATATGCATAGGAACATGAGTGGTCCCCGGGTCCTCTGTATGCACAGGAACCTCAAACTGGTTCACGGTATCCTGCTGCTCAGTTGCTGGGATTGGGTCCTGGACATGAATGGGCTGAATATATTGGGCATCCTATGGTTGATTGGATGAGCCGTCCTGTGGGTCTGCCACCCGGATGACCGCCTCGTCTGCACTAGGGAGCTTCCTTTTCTTCCTAGGAAGCCTCTGAATCTGCTCCTGTTGTGGCTCTGCTGCTGGGGTTGGATCCCCAAATAGTAGGTCAAGAGGCATCTGGTCTGCCAACAGTTTATCCGGATCTGCTCTCAGCTCTTTCACCGCTTCCTTGGAAGCTCTTGTCTTTCTCATCTTCTTGTGCTCCCGGGAAATCTCCTTCAAAGCCTTGCCATGTGAGTCCACTACCTTAGACAAGGTAGATTGAGTGCTCATAATCTGTTCCTGGTTCTCCGGGATCTTCTTCAGTGTATCCTCAATGGACTGTGAAAGTTGAGCTATCTGAGGTGCTGACTAGGCCTCAATGGTGGAAGATAATGTAGACAACTTGGATGTCTAAGCTGACATCCAGTTGTTCAAACTAAGAAGTTCCTGGCCCAGCCGATGTGCAGTCATGGGATGGGCCCAGGAAGATGGGATCTCCGGGCCAGCTGAAGCAGAAGGACCAGTAGTAGTGGATGGTCCATGAGGCAAGTCATCAACTGTAGTGGCAGCAGGCATAGTGGAAGGCTCGCAAGAAGGCTCTACCGAAACTGGCTCTTCAGACTGGCCAGTTGGGGCAGAGGCAAGCGGCTTGTCGTTGTTGTCTTTGGGGTTGTCTGGGCCCTTCATGTTGTACCAGGAGAATGGAGCCACTGGCTTGACCTTGACATCAAACGGCTTCTTCTCCACCTTCAGGTCCTGGAAGTACATGGTGAGGGTGTTGGGAAAAGGGTAGTTCTGGTCATGCTCAAGCCCCACCGTAGAGATCATACGGGATATCACATTACCCATGTTGATAGGGTAACTCGCCATAATAGATGCAACAAGAACAGTTCGGGTAAGTGGAATAGTCTAATCATGGGTAGTGGGGTCAAGCCAAATGCACACAAAAGTCAACCACCCCCGAGCCTCAAATTTAAAGGTCTTCCGAAATATTTTGGTCCCTTCTTGCAACCACTTTGGAACAGTACCCGGGATGGCCAGGTATGAAGCTAACCAGGGACGAACCTATTCACCCATTTCCAACTTTTCATTATAGAGGGTCTCATCCTCTTCATCGAACCCTAAGTATTCATTGAGTGCCTTCCTAGTAAATATCACATTTTTGTTCCGCAATTTAGTTACTTTAGTGCCCTACAAGATATGGGCCACATTGCTATAGAACTCCTTGACCATGTGCTCATTCGCCTTTACATATTCACTCCGAAAATGCTCCCAACCCACTCGAGTTCGAAATTGTCTATGCACATTTGGGAGTAGGGGTAGAAGGTCTCGCTTAATAAAACTCCTTTCTAGAATCAGATTTTGTATAGGCCACCATTCCCTAAATTTGTGGAACGTTACCCGACTGACGAACCTATCCTCCCAAGATACGAGATTTCTAGTCCGGTCAACAACCCCAACCTGAGGCACACCACTCTGAGGAATCTCCTCATCACTATCATTATCACCCTCAGCACGTCCGCCTGCACTCTCCCCAAATAATGAAGCTATGGGGGAGGTGGAGTACTTATCGCTGTCAGCTACTGATCCCTCGGACGACTCAGAAGGTATACTCTGTGGAGCTTCAGCAGTGGGTGATGGCGGAGGAGTATCATCAGTCAGTCTAAACCTCCCGGGCCAATCAGGGACATGAGTGGGAATGGAATCTGAAGAGACATCCTGTGAAGGCACGTACTCACTCCCCGAAGAATGAGAAGCAGCTCTATCTGCAGCTTTTATTAGCTTCTTTGTTTTTTTTATATTTTCTCGAACTTCGGGAGTGAGGTTTATAATTTTGCCTTTGCCTCCCCGGCAGGAATCACCTCTGTCGGGTTGTTTAGAACCCTTGCGTCGCTGTTTTACTACTATCTGCAAGCATACATATCTAACATGGTTAGTATAAGCACTGGCAGTGAAATAGGCATTGAATTTGAATTGCAGACAGCAGAAGAAGAGATTGTAAAATCAGTTGCAGAACATAGCACCACGGCCCGCACAAAAGAGAGTGCGGCCGCACAGGGGGCACCGCAGACCGCACAAAAGAGACCGCAGTCCGCATTGGGTCAAAGTCCCAGAAATCACCTCTCTGAATTTCCCCACCGCGATCCACACAAAGTGGGATCGCATCCCGCAGTAGGCCAACGCGGACCGCATAAAGTGCAATGCAGCCGCTCTGGGCAAAGGTTCACTTCTAGTCACTAGGGCACCTCGGTCCATGCAAAATGGTAATGCGGACCGCGTCAGGGCACCGCAGACCGCGCAAAGGTGACCGCGGGCCGCAGAGAGTATTTTGCACGGGCACTAAGTTAGGGTTTTATGTTTTTGCCATTTTTGTTCTTTTTTTTACACCTAACTTGTCCCTACTCAATTTCCTAATTACTAAGCATATTCAGCACACAAACCCAGCATTGGAAACTACCTTACGCTAACAGTTAAACCAAGAAGAAGAAACTACGAGGAAAACAAAGAAGCTAAAACTGCTGGGCATGAAAATAAAATGAAAATATAAAACTAATCAATGAAAGGTGCATGAAATATTATCAGATTGTATGCAACTAAACAATGGAAGCAAGAATTACGGGCCAATGCGAGTGTGAACAGTAATTTTAGGGGTCTGAGTGTTCAAAGTTCGAAAACGGTACAGGGTGACCCTTGGGGTCTATTTATAGAAAAGTGTGGGCCCCATCCTTACCTACCAACGTGGCCGCACAAAATGGATCGTGGACCGCGCTGGTTTGTTTCATTGAAGCTTGAGAAGGCAACCTCTACGGATAGCACAAAAGCAGACCGCGGCCGCAGAGGTCCACCACAGACCGTACTAAATGGAAAACGGCCATGGTGGAAAACTTTAGAGAGCATCACTTTTGACCATCACCAGTGCGGACCGCACAAAGTGCAATACGGCCACACTGGTAACTTCAGAGACTATTCAATTTTTTTTCACTTATGTCTTGCACTGCGTCAACTCAATCCCTGCAATATCTCAAAACCAATTAGCTCAAAAATCAATCATAACTACCAAGAAAATCAAAGAAAATTAAAAGAAAAAAACACATGGGTTGCCTCCCAAGAAGCGCCTGATTTAACGTCGCGGCACGACGCGGGTTACCATCACATCATTTGAAATGAACCACAGCCACCACATGGCTATCATTAATCTTTCCAAGATAATGCTTGACACGGTGCCCATTCACGCTAAAGACTTCACCACTTTTGTTTTTTAAATCTAGAGCACCAAATGGGGTTACACATACAACTTCAAATGGCCCACTCCACTTTGATTTCAGCTTTCTGAGAAACAACCTTAGACGGGATTTGAACAAGAGGACCAAATCACTAACCTTGAACTCCTTTCCACGAGCATATTTGTCATACAAGTACTTCATCTTGTCATTATACAAGGAAGAACTAGAGTATGCATGGAACCGGAATTCATCAAGTTCATTTAGTTGTTCAACACGGAGATTGGCCGCAACATCCCACTCAAGATTAAGCTTCCTCAAGGCCCACATAGCCTTATGCTCCAATTCCACTGGTAGGTGACATGCTTTCCCAAATACCAACCGGTACGGAGACATACCAATTGGGGTCTTGTAAGCGGTCCGGTAAGCCCATAGAGCATCATCTAACTTTTGGACCAATCAGTCCTATTGGCATTGATAGTTTTGGACAAGATGCTCTTGATTTCTCTATTTGAAACTTCAACTTGACCACTTGATTGCGGATGGTAAGGTGTAGAGACTTTGTGATTAACACCATACTTAGAGAGCAAGGTATCAAAAGCTCTATTAAAAAAGTGCGATCCTCCATCACTAATGATTTCCCGGGGTGTACCAAACCTTGTAAAGATGCTCTTTTTAAGAAATGCCACCACACTCCTAGCTTCATTATTAGGCAAGGCCACGGCCTCAACCCATTTTGACACATAGTCCACTGCTACAAGAATGTAAGTGTTCCCACACGAGCTAACAAAAGGACCCATAAAATCAATACCCCAAACATCAAAGATATCAACTTCAATAATTGTGTTAAGAGGCATCTCGTCTTTCTTGGAAATCCCTCCTGATCGTTGGCATTGATCACATCTTTTTACAAAATCACTAGCATCCTTAAACAAAGTCGGCCAACAAAAATCGCAACTCAAAACTTTCAAAGCCGGTCTCACCCCTCCATGATGGCCACCATAGGGGGAGGAGTGACAAGCCTCCAAAATACTCGATTGTTCACCTTCTAATCACACCTTCTAATCACACCATCCGTGCAAATTTTAAACAAGTACGGATCATCCCAATAAAAACCCAAACTATCCCGTTTGAGTTTCTTCCTTTGGTTGGAAGAGAGCTCACACAGGACAATTCTAGTTACAAAGAAATTGGCAATGTCCATGAACCATGGCATGTCAAACATTGACATGGAAAGAAGTTGCTTGTCGGGGAATGTATCATTTATTTCAAGGCCATCACATGGCCTGCCTTCTTCCTACAAGCGGGACAAATGGTCCGCAACTTGGTTCTCACTTCCCTTCCGGTCCACTATTTCTAAGTCAAACTCTTGAAGAAGCAACACCCATCTCATCAATCTTGCCTTGGAATCTTTCTTGGTCATCAAATACCTAAGGGCGGCATGGTCGGTGTGCACAATTACCTTGGCCCCCATAACATATGGCCTAAATTTCTCCATGGCAAATACAATGGCCAATAATTCCTTCTCCGTCACCGTGTAATTCCGTTGAGCTTCATTCATAGTCTTACTTGCGTAGTACATGGGATGGAACATTTCGCTGACTTATTGACCCAACACCGCCCCCACCGCAATGTCACTTTCATCACATATTAGTTCAAAGGGCAAACTCCAATTGGGTGCGGTAATGATCGTGGTGGTGGTCAACTTGTGCTTTAAAAGTTCAAAGGCCTCCATGCATTTTTCATCAAAAACAAACTTAGCATCTTTCTCTAGCAACTTGCAAAGGAGATTCACAACCTTTGAGAAATCTTTGATAAACTGTCGGTAGAACCCGGCATGCCCAAGGAAACTCCTCACCCCTTTGACAGAAGTGGGGGGAGAAAGCTTTGAAATCACCTCGATTTTAGCCTTGTCTACCTCAATCCCATGCTTAGAAATCTTGTGACCCAACATTATACCTTCTTCAACCATAAAATGGCATTTTTCCCAATTGAGAACGAGATTAGTTTCTTCACATCGGGCCAAGACTCTATCCAAGTTTACCAAGCATTCTTCAAAGGAATCACCAACCACACTAAAATCATCCATAAATACCTCTAATATGTCTTCCACCATATCGGTGAAAATAGCCATCATGCAATGTTGGAAGGTCGCCGGAGCATTACACAACCCGAATGGCATCCAGGAGAAAGCAAATGTACCATATGGGCACGTGAAAGTGGTCTTCTATTTGTCCTTAGGGGAAATTAAGATTTGATTATAGCCCGAATACCCATCCAAAAAGCAATAGAAAGCTCGCCCCGCAAGGCGATCAAGCATTTGGTCAAGGAACGGCAACGGGAAATGGTCCTTCTGGGTCACCTTGCTGAGTTTCCAGTAGCCCATGCAAAATCTCCACCCAGTGATGGTTCGAGTAGGAATAAGCTCATTGTTGTCATTTTTCACCACGGTCATCCCACCTTTCTTCGGTACACATTGCACCGGAGAAGTCCATGAGCTATCGGAGATTGGATACACCACACCCGTATCAAGCCACTTGATCACTTCTTTCTTCACCACCTCTTGCATTGCTTCATTTAGTCTCCTTTGATGTTCTAAGGAAGGCCTTGCATCATCCTCCAAGATAATTTTATGCATGCAAAATGTGGGGATTATTCCCCAAATGTTGGCCAATGTCCACCCAATTGCTTTCTTCCTCCTTTTGAGAACCGCCAAGGTGGCGTCTACCTACATGTTAGTGAGGCAAGAAGAAATAATAATTGGTAAAGTAGAATTTGAGCCCAAGAACTCATACCTGAGGTGTGGGGGGTGTGGTTTTAATTCCAACACTGGTGGCTCCTCAATGGATGGCTTAGTAGGTGGAGTTTTTCGATTTTCAAGATCCAAGGACAATTTCCTAGGCTCATAAGAATACGATCCCATACCGTGGAAAGCATTCACACATTCCACTCTACTTGCATCATCATTGACATCCATATTAAGAAGCACGACCTCAAGGGGATCTTCAATATTGATCATGGAACTTGTGTCATTCACTATCACAGCTGTGACAATGTCCACAAATGAACACGCCTCGGTGTTATTGGATTGTCTCATTGATTTGCAAACATGGAAAACAACCCACAGAAAGTCAACTCACCCGCTTCAACATCAACCAACACCTTCCCCGTAGCAAGGAAAGGTCTCCCAAGAATAATCGGTATTTCAAAGTCCACTTCACAATCCAAGATGACAAAGTCGGCCGGTAATATGAATTTATCAACACAGACAAGAACATAATCAATTATGCCCAAGGGTCGCTTCATCGACCGATCCGCCATTTGAAGTCTCGTTGAGGTTTGTCGAGGTTGTCCTATTCCCAAGATCTTGAAGACCGAATAAGGCATCAAATTTATGCTAGCCCCCAAATCATAAAGGGCCTTGGCAAAATCCGCACTACCAATAGTGCAAGGGATAGTAAAAGCTCCGGGGTCTTCAAGTTTCGAGGCCATATAATGTACGATAGCACTCACTTGATGAGTCATCTTAATTGTTTCACACTCCATTGACCTCTTCTTTGTTACCAAATCCTTCATAAACTTTGCATACCCCGGCATTTGCTCAAGTGCCTTCACCAAAGGCACAATGATTGTAAGACTCTTCATCATGTCAATGAACTTTTTGAATTGGTTATCACCCTTTTGCTTTGCTAGCCGTTGAGGATAAGGTGGAGGTAGCCTAGGCAAAGGTTCATTGCCTTTGGGCATCACCGGTTCAGGGATATCAATCACATGTTCCCTAGATGGGCTCACTTGTGTTTCCACCTCGACCTCATCAATATCTATCCTCACTTCATTGTTCACATTGGTCTCAACCACATCTTCAACTATCAAAGGACTCACATCTTCTTGGAACCCAACATCATCATCCATAACTTGATTTTCTTTTGAGGCACGCACATCACCGCCTCTCCCACTTCTTGTTGTAACCTCCATCACATGATTGTTACCTCCCTTCGGGTTCACTACCGTATCACTTGGTAGAACACCCTTAGGTCGAGTATTCAACGATTGAGAGACTTGGACTAATTGCAACTCCAAGTTCCGAATAGAGATATTGTGGGAAGCCAATTGAGCATCGGAGTCTTGGTTCTTCTTCATCATTTGTTCGAACATCATTTCTATTCTTCCCATATCATTACCCAAAGAACTAGACCCTTGAGATTGAAATGGAGGCGGATTTTTTGGTTGTTGATACATCGGGGCCCTTTGAAAACCTTGCCCCTAGTTGCCTTTATTTCCATTGTTATTCCACCCGCCTTGACCATTGTTGTTATCCAATTATTGTTGTTATTTCCATTCCAATTCCCTTGGTTGCCCGAATTATTGTTCCCCCAATTTCCGCCTTGATTGTTGTTGTTCCAATTACCACCACCTTTTTGATTGCCCCAATTTCCTTGGGATCGCCATTGTTGATTTGAAGAGTTGCCTCGATTGCCTTGATAGTTATTGACATATTGAACCTCTTCGCTTTGCTCATCATAACACTCATTTGAGAAACCACCACCATCATCACATTGATCACAATTTCCTTGAGATTGTTGCCCTCTTTGCCTTTTCTTAAGCATATTTACTCCTTCCATGGCATTGACTTGGCGAGGATTTTGGACTTGTTGCAATTGTGCCTTCGCCAATTGATTCATAGTCGTAGTGAGCTCGGCAATAGCTTGACCGTGGTCATGCAACTCCTTATGCAAATGGATGACCATGGGGTCACCTTGGGGCATATTTGCTCGGCTTTGCCATGCCGAAGAAGTGTCGGCCATTTCATCCAAAACATCACAAACTTCACTGTAAGGAATCTTCATAAAGTTGCCTCGGGCCAATTGGTTCACAATGCATTGATTAGTGGTGTTGATGCCCCGATAAAAGGTTTGTTGAATCATCACATCTGTCATATCATTATTTGGGCACTCTTTCACCATTGTTCTAAATCTCTCCCATATTTCATGCAAGGGTTTCGTTGGCTCCTGCTTGAAAGCCAAAATTTCATCCCGAAGCGCCGCCATGTGACTTGGAGAAAAGAACTTGGAAATAAATTTGTCCACCAATTCATCCTACATTGTGATGGAATGATTGGGGAGCTCTTCTAACTAATCCAATGCCTTACCCCGAAGAGAAAACGGGAAAAGCCTTAATCTCAATGCATCCTCGGATACGTTTGTTTGCTTTCTACCCCAGCATGTATCTACGAACCCCTTCAAGTGCTTGTAGGCATTTTGATCGGAGACACCCATAAAATACCCTCTTTGCTCGAGCAAAGTCAACATGACATTTGTAATTTGAAAGTTCCCCGCCCGGATTCGGGGAGGAACGATGGCACTCGCATATCCTTAGTTTGGGAGGACTCTTGGAGCCACTCTTGGCGGTGGCGGAGGAGGGTCTGGGACATTGTTGTTGTCATTTGCATTGGCCTGACGGCCTCTACGTGGATCTTGAGGTAAAATAGGAACCTCTTCTTGATTAATATCATCTACCTCCTCCCCCGCATTCACGTTGCCAAGAGGGGAATTGGCATTGAGAGCCATTTGTACCTGAGTAATCGACACAAACAAAATTAGTAAATAAGAAGTAAAGAAGAGCAACACACAAAGCTACTAAATAGATAGACAAAAACCATAAGCTCCCCGGCAACGGCGCCAAAAAGTGATCACAGCCAACTCCACGCTACTAAAGAGTAGGAGAAGAGGGTCGCAATAGCTTTTACCCCATATGAGGGTCGGAATCGATTCCTCGGAGAGGTAGAAAGGAATTCAGGTATCAACTTAGGATAGAGTTGCGTGTGAGCTCTTAGATGATCTTCTCTTCGTATTTGGGTTTTTAAACTACAAACTACTAATTGAAGATAGATTATGCTACGAGATGATTGCAAAAGTTGTATCTAATGGGAAGAAGGGCACTAGGGTCGTGACATCACCTAGGTGGATAATTGACAGGTAGATGTTACTAAGGTTCGATTGACGTATTTGGGGCTTATGTTATAACCGTTGCACAATTTTACCCTCTCTCACACCTCTTGGTAGAGAGAGTGATTTTACCCAATTGACTCTCTCGAGACCAAATAGGTAGGCAAATTAGAACAAGCAACTAGGGTTCAAGTAGGGTGATTACTCTCTCTCGAGATTTAACCTTTAATTGGGACTATCATTTCTCATGAGTCCATCCCAATTCCTTGTTGGGTCAATTTTTGGGTCATAGACTCTCTTTCTCAAGAAAAGTTAAACCCACAAAGATTAAATCAGTGTTTGCAACCACCAATTCTAAATTAAAACATGAAATTAGCTCAAATAGCAAACACACATAGTCAATCTAACCCTAGATGGCAACACCCATCAATTACCCTTACTAGGGTTGAGCCACAACCCTAGCTAACGGGTTTAGCTACTCATTCTTGAACAAGAAAATAAAGAAATAGATGAAGAACAAGACATAATAACTAAATACTAAATTAAATTGCAAGAATCTATCGTTAATTTGAAGCTAAGATGCCAAAAATGGCTACAAAAGTTGCTCTCACGAGCGCAGCTGTGTTCTGGAAATAACAGATGACCTAAAAATGGTAAAATGTTCTATATATACTGGACTGGAAAAATTGGACAAAACTACCCCTGCGGGGTCAGTGCGGGCCGCACTAAATGGACCGCGGCCGCATTGGGCTCCTTGACTTCAACTTTGGCTTCTATGAACTTGGACTCTGTGGACCGCGTAGAATGAACTGCGGCCGCAGAGGGAGTTGGCGCGGTCTACACAATAACGACCGCGTACAGCATGGTATTGTCTTGGCAAAATTGTAGTTCTCTGAATCTCTTGACCGTTCACCGCACAAAAGAGTAGTAAGGCCACAGAGCCCTGACTGCGGACCGCGAGATATGTACCGCGGTCGCGTTGCCTCTAGCCTGATTTTACCAACTCTCTGAACCACCTAGTGCGACCGCATTCCACTTTGCACGGTCCGCACTAGGCCTTCTTCCCTTAGATTTCTTGGTCTTTGATACTTGAGCAAGTTTCACTCCTTTTGAGCCGATCTTTGATATTTCATCACTTTGTCGATCAAACCTGCAAACAAGAACAACCTATGAGCCTTTTGGGACTATTTTATACAAATATATGATCAAAGCATAGGAAATTAGGGGCATAAAACATGTTAAAATCCTACTTATCAGTCCCGAGGGGCTTAGGTGAGTTCCGGATAGGTTTGGGTTGTGTTGCGCTCATTTTTTACGTTTCGACATCGTTTCTTCAAGCATAAATGGTACCACATTAAGCAAATAAGCTCTAATTTCTGTTTTGATTGAAGCATTAGATCCTTATCATAATTACAGAGCCATAGCAAAAAGAATCGTCGAATGGAGATCGTATGAGGGAGTTATGCTCATTTTAGTGTCGGAGAAAAGAGCTGGTGCTGGTGTTTTCGCAAATGCAAAGTTGCGTCTGCATCTGCGGCTCCGCTGGTGCGAAAAATGGTCCAGAAAAGCGGAAATGACAGCTGGAAATGCGCAGGTGCAGAGTTTTTATCGCAAAAGCAAAAATATCTGTGTATAAAAAAAAATCAAACTGCGTTCTTTTGGTATTTTGAGCATATCTTGAGTTCTAGAGCTCCGATATAGGTAATTTTTGCAGTGTTCTTCTTGTATTTTCATGGGGATCAGTATCTAACTGCAATTCTTGTATTATAATATGATCACTGAATTTCATTTTTTAATTAATCCATATTTTGATTGGAAAATTGGGGATTTTTATCAAAAAACTTTTCTAAAGTGAGTAATTGAGTTTTGAACATCTACTCAGAGTCAGAATTGGATTAAATTAGTATGGTTGGAATTATAATTGAATGGGTTATCAGATTTTGTGAGTTTTGTCGGGTTTCGAGGTGCGGGCCCGGGTTGGGTTTTTTGGCCAATTTTGGGCTTTTGATTAAAGATTCGACCTTTTTCGATTGGGATTGGTTCCTTTATCGTTTTCTTGATGTATTTGAGTTGTTTTTAGTTAGTTTCGAGACATTCGAAGGTCAGAACACGCAATATGACATTTTTGGAGCATCGCTTAGCTTGCTCGTTATTGGAATTGTCTTGTTCGAGGTAAGTAGGTCTTCTAAACTTAGTGCTGAGGGTATGAAACCCCAAACTATGTGTTATGTGATCGGTGTTGAGGTGATGCACATGCTAGGTGATGGGCGTGTGGGCGTGCACCATGTGAATTATGACTCTGTTACTTTTGTGGTACTGTATAGTTACCTGACATTACCTGTAATCATGAAATTTCTGCGTACTTGAGCTATTGAGCTGTGATCCATGTTAGAAACCATGTCTAGGCTACATGCTTATCATGTTGGTACCACTGAGGTCATTTCTGCTATTGAGTTATCTGCTTTCATCATTTTATCTACTCATTCATACGCATTCATATGCATATCATATCTCAGTCTCTACAGTTATTTATTGATATATCACATCATCATATTTGGGCTAGTTTCATGACATTATGAGCCCAAGAGAGAGAGACTGGAGAGATTGATGGCTGAGTGAGGTCGAGGGCCTGATTGTTGAAATATTGATACTATACCATGTGAGTTGTCCGTGCAGATTCCCCGGAGTCTGTACACACCTCCAGTGAGCACGATTGATTATATTGAGGGATGGATCTTCCCTGGACATGGATCTTGTCTGAAGCATTTATATACCTGGAGATGGATCTTCTCCATGGGGACGGATTGGCCTTCCTTGGTACTGAGTGACTGATGGTCAGTGGTGTATATATTCCAGGATAGATCTTCCCTTGGCCAAATGGGCCATATACAGTACCGAGTGGTTGAGCATGTTGAGTGCAAAGTGTAAAACAGTGAGATTGATACTCTGAGAGTGTAAGTACATGATTCATCTCTGAGATACATGGCATTTGCATGCACATATGACATACAAGCATAGAGATGCATTTTTCCTCATGTTGTACGCTATCACGTCATTCATGACTTTTTACACACATTGATATGTGGGCATAGAGAGGTATTTCACACATGCTATTTGGAGAGAAAATGAAATATCTTACTTATTATGGAAAGTATTTTTTTGGAAAAATTAAACTTATCAAACTATCTCATATTTTTTGTCGATTTCGGTAAAACATTTGGATTTTCGGTGATACTCTTGAAAAAGCGGAACTATTTTCATAAAATTGTGAAAAAGCTGAGCATTTTATCTCTGAGTTACTTCCTTTATTATATGCTCTATATTGTTATGAACTGCTATTGGTTATTGGTGTTGGACCCGACCTATGTTCCATCTCGTCACTACTTTCAACCTAAGGTTAAATTTGTTACTTACCAGTAGATGGGGTCGGTTGTACTGATACTACACTTCTGCACATTGTGTGCGGATGTTGGTTGTTGTTATTGTATGGTCTATGGTCGCTGGATTTGAAGATGTACCTGCGATCTCGTTGTAGCTTTCTCTTGTTCATGGTAGCCATAGATTAATAAAACTCTATTTATGTACTTTTCAAACAGAAGATGTATTTACTTCATATCAGCTTTGAAAATTCTATTTTTAGAAGCTCATGATTTGTACTACCAGTCCTTGGGAAAGGTATAAGATTCAGATAATTCCTTTGTTTAATCTTCGTTTTAATATTATTGAAACTGGACAGTTATTAGTTGGCTTACCTAGCGGGTTGGGTTAGGTGCCATCATGACTAGTGGATTTTGGGTCGTGACACTTACCCCAACAATCCCTCTAAAAATCCTTCAAATTATTAGCTCAATCCGAGCACCCAAACTTCAACAATGAAAAATGAAGACTAACCCTCGAAAACCCTATTTTCTGCCCAGTTAACCCGTATCTGTTGCCCAAGAACTGCTTCTGCGACGTCGCACCTGCAGAAAACCATCACTGCTATGGAAAACACTTAATTCCAGGGGTTCCTGCTTTTGCGGTCAATGTCTTGAGCCTGCGATCCCGCTTCTGCGAATGCAATGTCGCACATGCGACCACTAGCGCTTCTGTGCACCTGTCATCGCAAAAGCGAAGGCACTTCTGCGGAAAATTCTTCCTTTTGTGACCACTGTTGGGGCAAGGCCAACTTTGCATATGCGACTCAAAGATTGCTTATGTGAATCCGTACCTACGGCAAATCACAGCACAAGTGCGATGACACTAAAATTGGGAGCTTCAGCATTTGCATAAGTCCAAAATATGATCTAATCTCGATCTGAATCACACCTAGGGCCCCCGTTTGAACATACCAAATAGTTCCAAAACACATAACGGATCTACTCAAGGTCAAAAACCACATCAAACAACGATAAAAACATGATTCATGCATCGTTTCAAGCCTAAGAACATATAAATTCCGAATTCTGGAACTGACGCCGATTCATACCAAAACAACCCCGATTGATACCAAACTTTGCATACAAGTTATAACTAATATTACTGACCTATTCAAACTTCTGGGATTAGAATCTGACCCCCATATCAAAAACTCCATTCCCGGTCAAACCTTTCAAAATCTTCCAACTTTTCAACTTTCGCCAATTTACATCGAAATAACCTACGAACCTCCAAATCAACATCCGGACACACTCCTAAGACCAAAATCACCATAGAGAGCTATTAGAACCATCAAAACTCCATTCCGGAGTTGTCTTCACACAAGTCAAATTACGGTCAACTCCTATGACTCAAACTTTTAATTTAGGGACTATGTGTCCCATTCCACTTCGAAACTCTCTCGAACCTGACACCAGGCATCCCGGCAAGTCACGAAAATATAAAATAAAATAAAGGGAGCAATAAATAGGGGATTAGGGCTAATACTATCAAAATGACCTGCCGGATCGTTACACCGAGTCCTTAAGAGGGGGTGTATGTAACACCCTAAACTTTAGACATAGTGTCACATTACAAGAAGGATGCTAGGTATATAAGTTAACCAGTTTTAGACTCTAGTGACGTATTTTAAACCAGTAAGGGCCTAGGCCCTGAATGGGCAATATCACTAGCTGGTTGGGTTGTTACAGGGTCGTTACAGTAGACATAGTTTATACACTTGTTATATACCATTATACATATTATTGTGGGTGTACATAGGTCAGGTTAGTTCGAATTTTCAATTACCAAACCAAATTAATTTCTCGAATTTTTAAATATATAAACCAAACAAACCAAAAATATTGGGATTTCAATCTCGATTTTTCATTAGTTTTTCTATTTTTTCTACTTTTTGGACTCTTTCCTAGTAAAGTCTTCGTAGCGCAAAATATTTCTTTAGTCCTAGTAGAATACAATTATATAAGGTTTTACCCAAAAAAATGACACAATAATGCGACATGAGTCATGGCATAGTAATAAAATATTTTACAATAAAGACAATAAAATCACATAATAAATATTTGCTAATCAATAAGCCATAAATAAATATGAACATAATCTAAAAAAATAAGTCATGCTAAATTAAAGGATGACTAATAAGTACTTTTAGTTATATAATTAAACATTAAATAAAAGACGGACTAACTCATACATTTTCACTTTCTAAATCGATTTAAAATTAAAAAATAAATATTCAACACTATTGTCATTACTAGTGTTGAATTAAAATTTTTGCTAGCGCTAGTATCGATTTGATTTTAGTTTGGGCTTTATTTGCAGTTTTAATATTTATGGGCTATAATATTATTGGACCATTCAAAAATTCTAGTCCAAGTTTGAAATAATAGATTAAAAGACAAAAACTATGAAAAAATTTAAGAAATATTTATAAATTATATTACAATAAATATTTTTATGAATAATATATTTTTAAATTTTGTATACATGTAATATTGAGTTGTTTTGGTTTCGGTTTGATTTTTTAATTAAAATCAATCCATTTTTGGTCATATTTTGTTAATATCAAAGCAATCAAATCGAACCATAATCGTTTTTTCGGTTTAACTCGAATTATCAGTTTGGTATAATTTCTTGATTTTCTTTGTACACCCTACATATTATACATGAATTTATGTACATTATACACCTTAACTTTAAAATATTGGATGGGCGACTATTTAGGTCAATCGGTTTTTTTTTATTTCTCATTCGGTGTCCGATATCCGCATTCAGATCAGACTATCCTGATTTCACGTCATAGCAAAAAAAATTTGTTCCTACTGATAAGAATGAACATTGGGGCTAACTTAGTCCCAAAAGCTAGCTTATGAGGTAAGGATTTTCTAAGCCATATAAGGTGACCAAGGACCTCAAATCCCTCCGATGTGGGACAACTCAACACTCTTCCCCCCTACACCCAGGCCTCTGGAGCATGGACAACATAAATGGGGGTCCAACATTGGTAATAATAATTGGGATGATCCTGGCTCTAATACCATGTTAGCTTCAAAGATTAGCAGGATTTGATTCAACCGTGATTAGTGTTTTTAGAGAGAGAATGGATAAGTAGAATGAGTAAAGATCTCTATATTGAATATTGTGTGTAAAACTGTTCCAGAATCTTCCCTTAAGGCCTTTTATATTTTGGGCCTCTTATGTACAAGTAATACAAAAGAAACAGATAAAATAAATCCTTAGTCGTCGGATTCCTTCATCCTCTAAGCTCGGAGGTTTTACCCCTGGAGGTTTTTAGTTCCTTAGTCGTTGCAGTTTTTTCGTTTGTTCATCGCCAGTACCGAGGTCGAAATATTCTTCTGGTTTTGTTCATTCTGCTAGTTTTAACATAATTGCGTTGGAACGTAGTCAGTTTCTAGAAGTTTCATCCTTTCATTGAAGTCTTTTGGAGGTTCTCTTTGCAGCTAGGTTTTTTTTTCAGATCTGAGTAATTTTCAAGGCATTTCACTTCTTCAGGTCGCAAAGAAGTTTGGTACATCATTTTCTATTTTTACACATCTATTGATTTTTTGTATTGGGTGATTCTCCATTATTGAAAATTAGTTGTTTGTTTCTGAGAAATTCTCTGAAAATTACGGGTGATGCCAGTTCAAATACTGGTCATTATGTTCCTGAGCCTACTTGTCCCTTGTTTCTCCTTCCTTCCGATGTCCCAGGCATATCTCTTGTCATTGTGACCTTCTCTGGGACAGGTTTTGGGGGTTGGAAACGTAATATGATAGTCTCTCTGTCCGCTAAAAATAAAATAAGTTTTATAGATGCTTCGTGCACTAAACCTGTTGAGACCTCTCCCCAGTATAGGAAATGGAATAGATGTAACAATATGGTTATTTTATGGTTAACCAATTCCTTGTCCCCGAACATTGCTGAAAGTGCACAATATTTAGAAACAATTGACAGTATTTGGAAATAACTAAATAACAAATATGGAACTGTTAGTGGACCTAAAGTCTTTGAGATTAAAAGAGAACTTTCCTCCACTTATCAAGGATCCCTAGATGTTGCTTCTTACTTTAACAAGCTTAAGAAACTTTGGGATGAACTGAAAATCATGTGTAGTAGTCATGTTAATGCTCGTGCTTGTGCTGCTAAAGAAGGTCTCCAGAAAGAAAAGAAAGAAGAAAAAATTCATCAATTTCTAATGGGTCTAAATGAAGTCTATGTAGGATTTAGAAGCAATATCCTAATGATGCACCCATTGTCTTCTCTTGATAATGTCTAAAAATATACTCCTACAAGATGAAAAACAAAGACGAATCTTTCCAAATCCACAAGCGTATTCTGAATTAGCCTCCTTCCATGCAAATTTCAACAAGTTTCCTCCTCAATTCCAACCTCAACAACAATATCCACGGAAACTAAACTTTGATCAGTCTAATCAGAGAATCAATTCTGATCACAACAAGGATTCACTATTTTGCAAGTACTGTAAGAAGCTTGGTCATGCAATTGAAAAATGTTATAAATTGCATGGGTTTTCCTAGAATTTCAAGTTCACAAGAGCTAAAAAGTTTGGTACTGCAGCTAATGTTGAAGGGCAGTCTTCTGAGGTTCCTGATCATACTCCTTCACATGCTGAGGATTCATTGGTACCTAGTTTAACTAGAGAACGGTATACTCAATTGATGAGTCTTCTTCACAATCTGGTCTCAATGAGTCATCACCTCAACTTGCCATTATGGGTTCTGCAAATTGTGCTGGTAGTCCTTCTTCCCTGCCTGTATGTTTGAATGGTAATTCTAATGTGCGCATGTTGACTAATGTAGCTGGAAGGACATGGATAGTGGATTCTGGAGCCACTGGCATATGACTTCAAATAAAACTCTTCTTTTCAATATTTCTCTTCTACCTATTCCTTACCTAGTTTATTTACTTAATGGTTACAAAGTGAAGGTCACCTGTACTGGATCCTTCACTTTGTTACCTTCCCTCACTCTTCATTATATTTTATACATACCCACCTTTCACCACAATTTGATTTCAATAAGTAAACTCATTGCTCAATTCAAATGCTATGTTTTATTCACATTTCACTCATGTATACTTCTACAAGCCCATTCTATGAAGAAGCTTCTGGATCTTGGTAGAATGGACCATGGACTATACAAATTCTACTTCAACCGATCTACTTCTGCCGCACAATCAATCTCTGATAACTTTGATAACTCTACATCTATTTCTCATAATGTCATGGACAGCTTAGACAGCCTATTCCTCTTTCTATTGCTTCTGATTCTCTTGCTTCTAGTTTTAATTCCATCACAAAAGTAAATGATTTCCCATTGAATACAAATGTAGATATTCTGGATTCTCTTAATAATTCTGTTTCATTACCAACTTGTAAAAGTCATCAACATATAAATAAAAATGATGTTCTTTGGCATCAGAAATTGGTTCATGTTCCCTTTGCACAAATAAAAAATATACTTTCTATTTCTTCTAGTTTGTCAACAAAGCAGTCTTTTATTTGTCCTGTTTGTCCTTTGGCAAGACAACCTAGATTGTCCTTTCCAAATAGTTCTTCTCACTCTACTGCTCTGTTTCAACTAATACATGTGGATACCTGGGGACCTTACCACACTCAATCCTATTCTGGGACAAGATAATTTTTTACTATAGTTGATGATTATAGCAAGGCAACCTGGATGTCACACCTCCTTTTTTAACCTCCGAAGGTTTTAATACTCCCCGTGAAGGGCGTAATAAAGGAGTTTTTCCACTTTAAGGACAATTAAAACGGGATTCATTTTTATTTAAAAGTTCAGAGTCGCCACTTAGGAAATTTATGGTGTCCCAAGTCACCGGTTTGATTCCCGAATCGAGGAAGGGTTTGACTCTATTTACAGTCTGCGATCCAGAAATCCGGATAAGGAATTCTGTTAACCCGGGAGAAGGTGTTAGGCATTCCCGAATTCCGTGGTTCTAGCACGGTCGCTCAACTGTTGTATTTGATTTTATCTGATTCCCATATATATATTCTACTTTTATGTGCTTTTAATAATCCGCTTTTATTGTTGAAATTTTACAAGAATTGCAACGTCGTGAAAATGCATCTCGGATCACACCGTACCAGTATACCTGTGGCCTTTAACACATTTCGACTTCGTTGAGATTTGGATTTGAGTCACATAAATGGGCACCCGTATTTAGGAAAGTAATATTATTAAAGTCGGGCCTAAAGAGTCTATCGCGTTATTATTTTGGAAAGCCATGAAATTTGCTAAATGGCTTATCCGGATTCTAAGTATTTTTCATATAACAATTATTGAGGGTCCCGCAATTTGCACTTATATTTGACGAGGTTCATCTCATTTTTGTTATTAAAGGCCATGCCTAAAGTGACTAAGTTTTCTATTGGTTTTTGCATCTAAAATGAAGGAAAAGTCCTAGTAAATTTTTGTTATTGATTGATTTATCACCATTGGGCTCCAAAATAAATCCTACAAAGAGAATTCACGCAGGCCCAAACTAACACATGGTCAATCACAAACTTTGGTTCCGGCCCAATCGAAGAGGTAATTAAATACCGGATCTGGGCTTGTATTAGGTAAGAGCATAAGATTCCACCAAACAAAATCCTAACTCCTGAAAGCATAAAGCTGAATTGGTTTCAAATTACTTCAAATGTGTTCAAATAATATTGTGATGATTAACAGAAAACTGTTTTTCTTTTTATTTTAGATTCGAGTTTAATTATCAACTCTTGGATTTACGAGTTCTGGCCGTCACTACAGTACAATTCTAACAAGAGGAATAGTTTTTAAAATCAAAACTGGCTATCATTGAATTATAAAGAATTATTATTGCTGAAGCATCTGAAGTTATTACTTTACTTGCTATTTTTACGATTAAAATTGAATTAACTATCAAAGTAAATTGTGATCAGTGAAAGGTCTCCAGATCTCATTATATACTAACTGTTCTAAGCCATTTTAGATCTAATAGTTATTTTACTAACTCAGTACCTTCTAAAGTTTTAACTGAAATGTTATTACAAAAAATGAATATCAGTTCTAATATGGTAGTGAAAAAGTCCATTAATTACAGTCCAGTACAACTTTGGCTAAACCTATCAAATACAGGCTTCACGTTTAATGCTATGTCTATACTAATGTGATCAAATTAATAACAACAAACATACTTTCATATTTCGAATGTGAAGAGGTTTTCTCGTGTTTTTCTTCAATTGTATTTCAACTCAGCAACGTAGCTACAGCAATGAAGTCAGGAATTATATACCTGGAATTAGAAATTAAGAGAAGGAAAGATCATTAATGGAGATAGCAACAGCAACAATGTGAATTCAACAGCACCAGAAATTGATAGCCCCGAAATGGTTCAGAACCAGTAATAATCCAGAACTCAACAGAACAACAAAGATTTCACACCAGATGAGCTTGATTAAAACCCAAAACTACTGCTGGAACTAACAGAGGACCAAATAGCTTCAAATAATCTCAGTTAAATCCAAATTTCCTT
>MU685750.1:0-29055 GCA_026770625.1 Nicotiana glauca
CCGTTCCGACCGTCCTTTAATTGGAAAAACTCTTTTTATTATACCCTTCGCGGGGTGTAGTAAGCCGTAAAAAAAGAGGTGTGACAGCCGTGTCTCTCAGGACACATAAATAGAGATCATCAAACTGCCGATCACGGATACACTCCAATAATGAAAAACGGGCGACCGTGCAAGCTAACACTCTGCTAGGCTCAGAAATGTCCAACCTCACAAACCGATTGGCCAAGGCCTGAATATCCAAAGCAAGCGGTATCTGGCTGACCGGAACATAAGAAAGACTACACATGCTGGAGGACTTCCTACTCAATGCGATGCCACCACATTGGCTCTCCCAGGGTGGTACAAAATAGTAACATCATAATCTTTCAATAGCTCTAACCACCTTCGTTGCCTCAAGTTCAACTCCTTCTGCTTGAACAAGTATTGCAGACTCTTGTGATCAGTGTACACCTCACACCATATAATTAATGCCTCCAAATCTTAAAAGCATGAACAATGGCTGCCAACTCTAGATCATGGACCGGATAATTCTTCTCGTGGATTTTCAATTGCCTCAAATCATAAGCAGTGACTCTGCCATAGTGCATCAATACCGCACCAAGCCCGATTCGGTAAGCATCACAATAAACTGTATCGGGCCCTGAGCTTGTGCGCAAAACCAATATCGGTGCCGAAGTCAGAGCTGTCTTGAGATTCTGAAAGCTCGCCTCACACTCGTCTGACCACCTGAACTGGGCACCCTTCTGGGTCAACCTGGTCATCGGGGCTGCTATAGATGAAAACCCCTCCACGAACCGACGGTAATAACCTGCTAACTCCAAGAAACTCCGAATCTCAGTCGCTGAAGCTGGTCGAGGCCAATTCTTGACTGCCTCAATGTTATTTGGGTCCACCTGAATACCCTTTGCTGGTACGACATGACTCAGAAATGCAATCGAACTCCATCAGAACTCGCACTTCGAGAAATTAGCATACAATTGACTATCCTTTAGAGTCAGAAGAACCACTCTGAGGTGCTGCTCGTGCTCCTTCCTGCTGCGAGAGTACACCAGAATATCATCAATAAAGACTATCACGAACAAATCTAGATAAGGCTTGAACACTCGGTTCATCAACTCCATAAATTCTGTTAAGGCATTGGTCAACCCAAATGACATGACCAAAAACTCAAAATGCCCAAACCGAGTGTGAAATGCTGTCAGGGATATCAGACGCCTTAATCCTCAGCTGATGGTAGCCAGATCTCAAGTCTATCTTTGAAAACACCTTTGCACTCTGAAGCTGGTCAAGCAAATCATCAATCCTCGATAGTGGATACTTGTTCTTTATCGTCATCTTGTTCAATTGCAGGTAATCGATGCACATCCTCATCGATCCATCCTTTTTCTTCACAAATAATACCGGCGCACCCCAAAGAGAAACACTAGGCCTGATAAAACCCTTCTCTAGCAAATCTTGCAACTGGTCCTTTAACTCTTTCAACTCTGGCGGGGCCATGCGATACGGAAGAATGGAAATGGGTTGCATTCCTGGGGCCATATCGATACAAAAATCAATATCCCTGTCAGGCGGCATACCCGCAGGTCTATAGGGAAAACCTCAGGGAACTCCCGAATAATAAGAACATAGTCAATAGAAGGAACCTCTGTGCTGGAATTGCGAACATATGCCAGATAAGCTAAACACCCCTTCTCGACCATACGTCGAGCCTTCACATAAGAAATAACACTGTTGGTGGCATGACCTGGGATCCCTCTCCACTCCAATCGGGGCAAATATGGCAGAGCCAAGGTCACAGTCTTGGCGTGACAATCCAAGATACCATGATACGGGGACAACCAATCCATCCCTAATATAACATCGAAATCCATCATGTCTAAAAGCAATAAATCAACATGGGTCTCAAGACCCTCAAACACTACCACACAGGAATGATGAACTCGGTCGACAACTATAGAATCACCCACTGGTGTAGATACATAAATAGGGATACCTAAAGCATCACTAGGCATAGACAGGTAGGGTGAAAAATTAGACGAGACATATGAATACGTAGAACCAGGGTCAAATAACACTAAAGCATTCCTATCACAAACCAGAATAGTACCTGTAATAATAGCATCTGAAGACTCAGCCTCTGGCCTGGCTAGCAAATCATAACACCGGGGTTGGGCCCCACCTCCTTGAACCATGTCTCTGGGACGATCGGCTACTGGCTGACCCCTACCTCTGCCGGTCTGAGCTCCACCTCTACGGTCTCTACCTCTACCTCTATGATCCCTACCCTCGCCTCTAGCTGGCTGGGCGAGCTGTGGATCACCTGATACCTGAATCATGGGGCGAGGACCCTGCTGCTGAGAGCTGCCCGAGGCTCGAGGGTAAAACTTGATAATGTGACCGGGGTCACCACAACCATAACAAGCTCTCTACTACTGCGACTGCTGGCCCTGTCGACCTGAATGTCCGCCCCGGAAGCTCTGAAGTGGAGGTGCACTGATGGGCTACTGATCAGAATAATGCTGCTGAGAACCACCGCCGCCTGGAGTACCATGAGAAACCTGGAGCGCTGAATGAAAGGGTCTCGGTTAATGACCTCTACCATAACAATCGCTACCTCCAGACGAGGTACCACTGAACCTACCAGAATGATGAGGCCTCTTATCCGACACCTGACCACCTCCCCGTGCAAGGGCCATTTCAACTCTACGGGCCGCATTGGCCGCCTCCTGAAAGGAAATCTCACTACCAGCTCCCATGGCCATATGGAGACGGATCGACTGATTAAATCCATCAATAAACCTCTGCACCCTCTCTTGCTCTGTGGGAAGTATAACAATAGCATGACGTGCCAAGTCAATGAATCGAGTCTCATACTGTGTAACTGTCATGGAACCCTACTAGAGGCGCTCGAACTGCCTGCGAAGTGCCTCCCGCTGAGTGACTGGGAGAAACTTCTCCAAAAAGAACTCTGCGAACTGATCCCATGTCAATGTTGGAGACCCTGATGGTCTAGATAGGCAATAGTCCCTCCACAAAGTCTTGGCGGATCTTGCAAGACGGAATGTGGCAAAATCGACCCCATTGGTCTCCATAATACCCATGGTCCTAAGGATCTCATGGCAGTTGAATAAGAAATCTTGTGGATCCTCTGATGAAGCACCGCTGAATGTGGTGGTGAAGAGCTTGGAAAATCGATCAAGTCTCCACAAAGCATCCGAAGACATAGCCGCTCCATTACCGGCCTAGGCTGCAATACCTGGCTCAGCTGTCACAGCCGGCTGAACCACTAGGACATGAGCCTGGGGAGCTACCTGCTCCGGAGTACATGTAGCAGGATTCTGAACTCCTCCTCCAGCCTGAGAAGTGGCTGGTGCTATTGGCAACAAACCCGCTCTAGAGACACTCTCCATAAAGCCTGCCAATCTGACTAAAGCATCCTGAAGATCTGGGGTGACCATGACCCCTCCTGGGACCTGAGCTGGGCCCACCGGAGCTGCTGGGGCTGGAACCTCCTCATCATAGTCAATATGAGGCTCCACCTCTGGGACTGCTGCCCGGGGCTGAGCTCTGCCCCTGCCTCGGCCTCTGGCACGACCTCAGCCTCTGCCCCTTGCAGGAGCTGCTGCTGGGGGCTCGGGCTGCTGCACGGTAGAAGAGGAAGCACGTGTTCTTGCCATCTGTGAAAGAACAGAGTAGAAAGACAATCAGTATTTGAGAAGCAGAATCGCACAACAAGAAAGAACAAAAGTGAAACTTTTCCTAACTCCGTAGCCTCTTGGGGATAAATACAGACGTCTCCGTACCGATCCCTCAGACTCTACCAAGTTTGTCCGTGAGTAGCGAGACCTATGTAACCTAGAGCTCTGATACCAACCTGTCAGGACCCGGATTTCCCATCATCGGAGTCGTGATGGCACCTATTGTTGGATCTAGGCAAGCCAAGAATTTAAATATTTTCGGATAACAACACAACAATAATAAAAATAACGAATCTTTAAACAAAAGCAGAAGTCTTTTAAAACACAATTAACTGAAAACCCAAAATGCGGAAGTTTAATATTTCTCTACCCAAGACTAGAGTCGTTATCTCACGAACCACTAATGAGTACTACAAACAAGTCTAAATAGAAAATACATAATGTCTATTTCAGTACAATGAAAACAACTTAGGCCTGCAAACGCCAGATAGGCTACCTCGTAAGTCCCTGGACTGAAGTTAGCTCCCGATCAGTATACTACTGTTGTGGTCAAAAATCTGCTCCGATACCGTGATCTGTGCAAAAAGCATAGAAGTATAGCATCATCACAACCGACCCCATGTGCTGGTAAGTGTCTGGCCTAACCCCGGCGAAGTAGTGGCGAGGCTAGACATGACTACCAAATCAACCTGTATATATATATATATATATATATATATATATATGTATATATATATATATATATATATATATATATATATATATATATATATATATATATATATATATATATATATNCAATAAAAGGAAAGAATACCGAAATTAAACAGTCAAAAGGGGGGGAATCATGTTATAGGGGAGTACAATCCGGATATAAAGTCATCAACTTAAGTAAGAAGTATATGTGTGTGTATATATATATATATATATGCAATAAAATGAAAGAATACCGAAATTAAACAGTCAAAAGGGAGGGAGTCATGTTATAGGGGAGTACAATCTGGATATAAAGTCATCAACTTAAGTAAGAAGCAGGGCAATAACAACAATTAACAAAAGCAGGAAAATCAACAGTTGCACGGCATCAACCTTCGTGCTTTTACTCTCATTCTCACCAAAAGCAAATCAAATAAAATGCACGGCATCACCCTCGTGCTTTCCCTAACATAACTCTCATTTCATGGCACGAAATGATCCTTCGTGCAATTATAGTCAAATCAGAGCACGGAATGTCCCTTCATGCATATATAATCAAAACATGGCACAGAATGACCCTTCGTGCAAATATAATCAAAGCATGGCACGGAATGACCCTTCATGCAAATATAATCAAAACATGGCACGGAATGACCCTTCGTGCAAATAGAATCAAACATGGCACGGAATGGCCCTTCGTGCATTATCACTCTTCCTCACCCAAACAGTAATCACAACCAAACGGGGCGAGGGGATAAACAAATAATATGAAATGTCCCGGCAAGGGAAAAACACAATTAAACAGCTAAATCCCGGCAAGGGAGCAACAACAATAACCTCCACATCCCGGCAAGGGAGATAATCAATATACTCAAACCATACCGGCAAGGGATTAATCATATCTCTTTCCATTTATTTCATTTATTACTCAATAGTATTTTTATCATTCGAGACAACGCTCCAAAGAATTCACAATTCATAAATAATCCTCATACTCTTCACATTATGTAGAATTCATCAATTAGCATGGAAGAGTCCCAAAAATATCAGAATAAGTACAAACAAGGACCCACTGTCATGCTAGACACCGGTGTATATATACTCGTCTCTATGCCTATACACCGTACTCGATCATTTATCAATTAATAACATTTTAATCCTATTCCCTCAAGCCAAAGTTATATCAAACACTTACCTCGGTCCAATGAATAGCAATCAATCCTCAAATACCGCCTTTCCTCTACAATCCACTCTGAAACAATGATATCTAGGCATAATTAATTCAATAGAATCAATAAAGACTCAATGGCAACATCCCATAGCCTAGGTATGAATTTCCTAGCATTCTTCCATAATTACCAAAATCCGACACTGGGCCCACATGGTCCAAACACGAGGCTCGGACCAAAACTCAATTACCCATAACCCCACGAGTTCAAATGTATAATTTGTTTTAAGATTCAACCCCAAATTGAGGCTCAATCACCCAAAATTCTAAAAACCCTAATTCTACCCAAAACCCTTAATTTCTACTTTGATTACTTGCTAATTAATGAAGGAAAAGTGAAAGAAATGAGTGGAGAATTACTTACCCAGGTGGTCTTGAAGAATGGGGGCTTTAATGGCTTTATAATGCTTGGGAGAGAAGAGAGTTCATGAGAAAAGTGGAGAAATCTCGAGTGTACTGTTTCTGTAATTTTAAAAAAAATCACTAGACATTTTTACCCTACGCGATCGCGACTAAAAGGACGCGTTCGCGATGAACAGAAACTGGGGGCATCGCGTTCACGATGGGTGTGATGCGAACGCGAAGAGGAAGCTAGTGGGGGCCCTGGGAGTTGGTCTATGCGAATGCGAGGAAGCAAACGCAAATGCGGTGAAGGGTTTGAATGAACTACGTGATCGCGTGAAGTGAGCCGCGAACGCGTAAGAGGGGAAACCAAAGCACTGCGAACGCGAGCCTGGGGCCGCGTTCGCGAAGAACAAAATGCCTGAGTGAAAATTGCAGCGAAAATCAGATCTTTTCCTAAGTTTAAAAACACCCCGAACCACCTCCAATTCACTCCCGATCCCTCGGGGATCCTAACCAAACACACACACAAACTCAATAACACCCTACAAACTAACCCGAGCGATTAAACCACCAAAATAACATGATAATCAATGAATCAAACCTTAAAATTCTCATTTTTTCATTCTATCTTCATAAACTTCAAACGTTAGATAATTAGGTCTGAAACACGTCAAATGACGTCCGATTTCGACCAAACCTTACAGAAAGCGCTTAACATATATTTAAGACTTGTTTTGGGCGTCGGAACCAAAATACGATCATGACACCATAGTCTTTTAATCAATTTTCATTTCCATTTTCCTTAATAATTTTAGAAAAATAATTTCACAAAAAAATTCTTTTCCTCGGGTTCTATACCTGGTATTTAGACTCTGGGCACATGCCCGAGTCCCATATTTATTTACGGATCCTCCGGGTCCGTTTACCAAAAAAGTTGACCGGAGTCAACTTTAATCATTTTAAAGCCACATTTTGAAAGTTTTCAAAGAATTTAACATATAATCTTTGCTACGCGCCCGGACTGTGGATGCAAATCGAGGCAACTAAAAGTGAGGTTTTAAGGCCTCGGAAGCATGGAAAAAGAGAGAAATCCAGTGATGACCCTTTGGGTCGTCACAATAAGTTTGACAAGAAGTTAAATTTGATGTTATCGAGTTCGAATTGTGGTTATGGGAATCGGAATAGCTTCATTATGTCATTCGGGTCTTGTGTACAAAATTTAAGGTCATTCCGAGTTGATTTGTTATGCATGATTTGAGGCCTCGATCAAGTTCGTGTTATGTTATGAGACTTGTTGTTATGTTCGGACGGGGTCCCGCGGGGCTCGGGTGAGTCTCAGGTAGGTTTAGGTTATGTTGCACTCACTTTTTAACGTTTCGACGTCGTTTCTTAAAGTATAAATGGTACTACGTTAAGCAAATGAGCTCCAAATTCTATTTTTATTGAAGAATTAGATTGATATTGTAATTTTGGAACCGTAGCAACTAAAATCATCAAGATTTGACATTGGATGAGGAATTTATGACCATTTTACTAAAAATGTGTCGCTAGATTTTTTTAAATTAATTACGAAATTGCCACTGAATTTGTATTTAAAAATTTGCACTAATTTCAAATATTGAAACCAACATATCTCATTCATTATGATGTCAAACAGAGTGATTCAAAAGTCTAACTTGACAGGAATTTCACGAAGAGTCCATTAGAGGCATCAAAAGTGAGTTTCTGGGATCATTTGGCACAAGAAAGAAGGAAAATAGTTGGGGTTAGTGTTCTCTACTCAGTTTATTTGATCCTATTTTGAGTTGGAGAGCACAGATATAGGCGATTTCAAAGACAATTTTCAAAACATGGATTGGGTTAGTTTTCTATACTCGGTTTTGGTTGTATTTCATGAATCCATATTTTTTTTAGTATTTGATTGATGATTCCAAAGTGAAATTTGGGGATTTTTGTCTAAAATTTCATAAACTGAATTCTTGAGTTTTGAATATCAACATGGAGTCAGAATTGAGTGAAACTAGTGTGGTTGGACTCGTAACTGAATAAGTTGTCAGGATTTTATGAGTTTCGTCAAATTTCGAGGAGGAACCCGAGTTTGACTTTTTGGTTGACTTTGGGCTTTTGATTAACGATTCAACTTTTATGTATTGGATTTGTTTGCTTTGGCATTATTTGATGTTCTTGAGTTGCTTTTGGCTAGTTTCAAGCCGTTCGAAGGTCGGTACGCACACAATGGCATTTCTAGAGTATTGTTTGGTTTGCTCGGTATTGGATTCGGTTTGTTCGAGGTAAGTAACGCTTCTAAACTTGGTGCTAAGGGAATTAACCCCTGAAGATACATGTTAAGTGTTTGGTGTTCAAATGATCCATATGTTAGGTGACGGGCATGTGGGCGTGCACAGTGTGAATTATGACTTTATGATTGTATGGTACTGTGTAATTATGAAATCTTGTTCTATTCATGAAATTTCTACGTGCTAGAGTAATTGAGTTGTGATCCATGTTAGAAACCATGTTTAGGCTATATGCTTATTCTATTGGGACCCACTGATGCCATTTTTGTTGTTGACTTATTGGCTTAAGTTGCAATACATACCCAGTCATATTCATTCATTTACATATCATATCTCACACTCTATTATCATTTATTGTTATATCATATATCATTATTTGGGCAGGTTGGCTTGAGATTTGTGAGCCCGAGAGACTAGAGAGATCGATGTCTGAGATGAGGCCGAGGGCTTGATTGTGAGTGATATTTATGGGATTGGGCTACACGCTACAACATGATTTATTGATTCACGATTGGATTGGGTTGCACGCCGTAGTATATTTTATTAATTCATGATGGGATAGGTCTTCATGTCGCAGAAGGCCATGTTGTCTTATATTAGCACTTGGGTAGGATTTGCTCTTCTAGATTCTGACATACCAGCAGTGAGCGCGAGTACCGAGTGCCGACTGATTGAGTGTACCAAGTGACTAAGGGTGAGACAGTGAGATTGAGTACTCTGCGAGTGTGAGTATATGAGTTCATCATTGTAGTGCATTACATTTGACATGCGTACTTGGCATATAGGCGTAGAGATGCATTTCTTCATGTTAAACGGTATTATGACATTCATGACTTCACATGCACATTGACATGTTGTCACGGCCCAATTTCTCCTCCATTGGATTTTGTGACGGCACCTAGTCAAGAGGACTAGGTAAGCCTAATATTTATGAAAGAGCAACAATAATAAATAACATCTTAAAATTTTTCAGGAATTAATCCATTATACAATGAACATACTCCCAAAATCAAGTAGTACAAGTCATAAGCTCTATAGAGTTAACTACCACTTGTATATAAACTATTTGGAAAAGAGTGAAAATAGTTAAATATAGGTAAGAATGTGAGTCTGAAGCCTGTGAACGCAACAACAGGTTTACCTCGAGTTTCCTTAGCAATAATCCACACAACTACTGTCAATCGATACCTGGGATCTCCACAACAAAAATGTGCAGAAGAGTAGCATGAGCATACCACGGGTGCCCCGTAAGTATCAAGACTAACCTCGGCGGAGTAGTGACGAGGAACAGTCGAGACACGTACTTTTCTAATAAAGTGAACAAGTATAAGTGTAGAACAACATAATATTTATATAAGGACTACGCGATATGGCTAACAGCACAGTAATTGCAATAAGGAAAAAATAGCAAGTAACAGCGGAACACTGTAATAAGAACATAGAAAAGTGAATGGAAATACAACCCGACTCTGAAATCACAATTACAACAAAGACAGGTCATATATCAGTAACTACGACAACTTTCACATTTGGTCTTAGCTAGCAAACTTCAATCAATTAGTCAAATCCTTCAAGTGATAAAAATGTTTCGAAATATACTTTATTCCAATAAATATTTTTCCAAAAATAGTTCTTTCAAAATAAATATCTTTCGAATATAATTTCTCGAATAAATAACCATTGAATATAAGTCACCATGTGACGCCTGATCTCAAAATCATATAATACGGGTCTTAATAGTTGAACCCTAACACTTGCCATCATGTACCCTCATCATACCACATAATCATACTGATAACTCACGTACCAAATAGAGTTATTCTCACATGGAAGTCAAATGAAAAATGGTGTGTGTCTACACTCAACAATACCAAGAAGCCTCATATCCGATTAGGGTTCTTAGCCACGTGTATGCTTATGCAAGTGTCCTAACATAGTTTATATCAGCTAGTAAGTGTAAGGAATAGAACGAACAACACATATATTGTTTACACAAGGATAGGATCAATGAAAACAATAGCTCATAACACATAGATAGCAACATGGGGATCTATCAGTATATCGTCCCTTAGTCCCAAACATAAATGTGTTGAGGGATCTACCGGAAATACCGATCTGTAGTCTCAAAGTAAATATCCACTACAGTGGGATCTACCGGGTGTCATCCCGTAGTCTTAAATATAAATGTGCAGGGGAATCTACCAGAATACTGATCCGTACTGCCAAAGTAAATATCCAGTATATGATGGATCTACTGCTAGTCGTCACATAGTCCCAAATATAAATGTGCAGGGGGATCTATTAAAATACCGATCTGTAGTCCCAAAGTAAATACGCAGGCCAACCAACCGAAACAACTGTTACTGCACAACAGAAAACTCATACATCACCACAATACGTTAACAACAACAATGACAATAATACAAGTTAAGACAAGTAAATAAACTCAAGGACTGTAAATCACAAAGAAGCGGTAGAACCAGTTCACAAAGAATAACTACAGAAAAGAATGATAACATAAAGCGAAAATTTCAACAACGGGAAAACTAACATGTAACAACGATCCCACAATATACTAGTCAATATCAAGGAAATCAACATGATTCAAGTAGTCCCAAATAAAGGCAGGTCAACAAAGATATAGGTTATCTAAAATCTTTTTAAGGTTGGACAATTTCGAGGATACTCAATAATTCAATTTAAGGAAAGATGATCTTAGCTACACTAGATTAAACACATTCAGGAGGGAAAATAATAATTCTCAAATAAGACAAGCAGTTATGAAAAGATAGCATGACAATAGGAGAGGCGAAATTCTTCAATTAAATCAAATAGGAAGTAAGAGTGAATCATGAAGAAATTAATTCCAATTAAGCATGTAGAGGTGAAACTAGTAATTAGGGAATTCAATCATATCAAGAACAACGCCATACTCAGTGATTATAAGGACCTAAGAACTCTAAAACGCCAACTTTCCCCAAATATGTCCGAACACGCACTCGTCACCTAGCGTACACAGACTACAATAAACATAGAAGACTCAAATACTAAAGGGAAGTCCCCAGACAAGGTTAGGCAAGATACTCACCTTAATCCGGCCAATTCAAAACTCAATTTAGCTTTTTTTTTCACCAATTCATCAATGCTCGGCCCAATCTAGCCAAAAACGACTTAAATACATCAAACAATGCAAGAGAAAACAAATTTCAATTAACCAAGCTATGATTCTTATAAAATTTGCAAAAAGTCAACTCCTCGGGCCCGCACCTCGGAACACGACAAAATTTATAAAAACCAAATATCCATTCCGATACTAAGTTCAACCATACAAAAATTATTAGATTTCGATACCATTTGGTCCTTCAAAGCATCATTTTACATTTTTTAAAGACTTTACAAATTTTCTCCAAATTCCATCCCAAATCATGATTCAAATGATGAATTCAATGATTGATTCATGTATTTTAGCCAAATTGGAGTTAGAATCACTTACCCTGATGAATTTCTTGAAAAACTTTGAAAACTCTCCAAGATCCGAGCTATCTAGGTCAAAATATGAACTAAAACCCTAAATCCCGTATTTATAGTGCACCTCTCGGATTTCCATTTCAGCTGACAGCCAGAAATCGCCTCCCCAGCGGACTTCCATCGCTGACCGCGAAATTCCTCCGGTGACCGCGCTTCTGGTGGCAGCACAAAGAGGCCATAGTATTTTTTTCCATAACGTTCTCTACATATTTTCAAATGCTGATTTCTTTACTTTTCTGAAAACTAGACACGAAGAGCTACAACTTTTGTTTTTGAATCATCTCAAAAATTCCTTATAAATCAAAAGATACAGGCTTCCAAAGTCGTACTAACGAATCTGGGGATTCTTCCCTGGAGTGCCTCAGCGCCCCATTTTCCGTCCTCAGTGCCCCAGTTCCGCTCTCAACGGTGGTTTAACCACCAGAACCATGTCTGAGTTTCGCTAATGCCCAGACTCGCTCAAAACTCACCCGAGACACACCCAAGGCCTCCAGAATCTCAACCAAATATGCCATAAAGTCCTAAATATACCATACCAACTCAATCTAGCTCTCGACTCACCTCAAACAATAACAAAAACATAAATCGCACACCAATGCAAGCCTAATGGACTTGAAACCTCAAAATGTCACACCCGATGCCAAAACCTATCAAACCTTGTCCGAATAACCTCCAATTTTGCGCACACGTCTCAAATGACATAACAGAGTTGTTCCAACTCTCGGAATCACATTCCGGCCCCGTTATCACAAAATTCAACTATGGGTCAAACTTCAACTTTTTCAACTTTCACCGAAATACCTCAATTTACTCTACGGACCTCTGAATCCGAATCTGGAAGTGCGCCTAAGTTCAAAATCACCATACGAAGCTGTTTAAATCATCCAAAACCCATTTTGGGACTGGTTACACAAAAGTCAAATTCTCACTGCTTAAGCTTCCAAATCTAAAATCCTTTTTCAAATTTTACTCTGAATCCCCCGGTAACTGAATTCAACCATGCACGCAAGTCGATAAATATAATATGAAGCTTTTAAAGTAGTAGAGATGAGAGAATATGCCAAGAACCCATAGATCCATAATAAAACATAAAGAAGTTCTTACTCACAGGCAGAAAATGGCCTGAGACAGACTGATAAACAAAGATTCAAACCGGAACCAGTTGAGGTTCCCTTGAGATATTCTCAAGGACCCAGGAAATCAAAAAGTCATGGCGTATAGAAGACCAGGTCTGGTCAGAGAAGACATAGAAGCACTATAGGAGGGGTTCCCGCCAGTGATGGCATTTTATGGTTAGGGTTAGGTTGAGAGGGAGTTTGAGACGGGGGAGATATTGACGACAGGTGAAGGAAAGAATGAGAAGGGTTTGGATATTTTATGGGGGTTAATTAAGGTAAGGATAATTTGAAATTTGAAGAGATTAAGATCACGAGCAAAGAACTTGGAAAGACCATTCAAGCAGACTAGGCAACACACACGCATATACGGTATATACGGAACACTTGAATAATAGTGTCTCATATGAGGAACCTTACTTTAAGATTTTAAATTTAGAATGTTGAGTCAAAATGCAGAAATGAATGGCCAGCAAAGTGAGAGCCTCAATACGTGGTAGAGGTCTTATGTATTCCACCTTTTAAAAAGATTCAAGATCACATAATTGGGATTTAAGCCCTTCCACACTTGCTGCCACGTTTTGGGGGTTTTAATCTTATCCCCAACTTATTAATTAATTAGGTAATGACCCATTATCCGATAAATAATTAATTACCTACGTAATTAAAAATTATCTCAAATTACTTAGAATACTACTCACTTTTAATATATATTATATAACTAACTATCATGGCCATATGGTACCTTGTATGGTACTGGTTCATAAATATCGGGTATTTTAGCTTGGGCCTTATTTTATCCTAAAATGTCAAACTTCGACGAAACTTATTTTCTTTGATTCGCTAACCCTTTCACCTCCACGAATTTACTTATTCCTTGTTTGAAATAGCATAATACTTATAATTCCTAAATAATTTCATTCCCGAGTTTACACCAATTAACTTATGATGAAACTTTAACATGCAATAATGCGGAATCTAACCTCTCTTTTCTGAGATTTTATCACTTTACTTATGGCGTACTTCCACGTACGAAAATATGGGATGTAACATTTTATTCTTATTATTATTATTCTCAATTACTAAATATTATTATTACTATTATTAATTTAATAGTATTACATGATGTGTTTTAATGATTAAATATGACCCAACTTAGAAGAATGAAAGAATACAAGAAGAAGGGATTTTTGAACTCAAAATTAGGTCCAAAGCTTGTCCATTATTGGCCGAAAAAAGGCCCAAAGAACAAACCAACACCAGCAGCCCATTAAATACATTCCATGCAAGTCCAAATCTACTCACCCAGCCCAAATCGTAGAGACAAAATTATGGTTTCTTTTCATTCTCTCATTCTCTCTCAAGCAGCAAGTTAGCAACGACTCTCTCTCTCTCATCTTCTATTTTTGGCGAAATTCTGAAGCTCTTCACATGAAATTAAAATGGTCTTGACATATTTGTGCAAGTCTTGTGCTTTTCCCTATGGAATCACTTTTCCAATGTCAAAAGCATGAAGCAACATATATTTTTCAAAAATCAAATCTCATTTGCAGAGAATCCTTTTATGAATGAGGTAAAATCACGGGTCTATTCATTTTTATCATTTTCTTCATCTCTCTTTACTCTTCATCAAACGGCTCTTTTGGAATTCCAGTTTTAAAAACCCACCTATAGAACCCCAGCCATTTTTCAAGGCCTATAAATGCATCTCTCACTGCTGATATTATATCTCAAAACTCTAAGAATTTCTTTTAAAACCTTTTCTTTCTGTCTCGACATACTTTAGCCACGATAGAGGTGTTCGGAACCATTCGGATCGAGGTTCAGATCTATTCCTTACGAGAGAGTAAATTCGAGATCGACAATCCCCGCTCACTGCCCACAAAAAGCAAATGGAGTCTTAATTCAAGACTCTCACATTGGAGCTTCATAGAGACTTAACTCTATCACCACCACATGAAGTCATACCATCTTCCTTAGAGCATCGGATAATGATAAAAACAAGTAAAATGCTTGGAGACACCTATGCAGTCTTTCATTTCCTTCCTTTATCATTCATTCTATTTGAACTTTACTTTTGTGATTTGAGTTTATCTCAAATTTCTGGGATTATATGTTAAAAATTCGTGATAGTATGTTTAATTATGTAGAATCTCTACTTTTATTGTCGATTTGGTACTATCTTAATCACATAAATGTAGCCCGTAATATAAGAACTTAGAATCAGTTTTTGAAGTGACGCTTTAAAACATCTTCACCAAATTATTTTCTAATGGCCTTGTGTTAAACTTTCGTAAGAACATGATTTTTAAGTCCAGCTGATTTCTAAAGTATATATATGAAAACTATTTTTATAAGTCCTAATGTCACGACCCTAGTTCACCAATCGTGAACACGTCATGACGGCACCTAGTCTTAACGACTGAGTAAGCCTAGCACATTGCGGAAGTAACAATATTTACGAAATTTATAATCAAAAGCTAAATAACGTGAATAATGTATACAGTTGCCGCCTGGCACATACACTTTAACACTTTAGATTCTGACACTATCCCAAGGACCCGGAAACCCACGGGCAACACAGGCTAAAAGTAATACATAACACTGCTCTAATCATCCGGAAAGTCTACTACAAGGAAGAACATAATTGCATCTAACTAACTAAAAGGGTAGACTGAGAGGGAGACTCTCCAGTCTGCGGACGCGGTAGATATACCTCAAGTCTCCGAAATGCTCCCTGCAGCTACTGATAGTGTGCCTGTGTAGAGGTACCTGGATCTGCACATGAAAAACATGTGCAGAAGAGGCATGAGTACATCACAGCGGTACTCAGTAAGTGCCAAGCCTAACCTCGGTTGGGTAGTGACGAGGAAAGGTCAGGGCCCTACTGAGGCAAAAATAATACAGAAGCAAAAATATTAACAGTGTAGAAATCTGACGAAACTAATGAACGCAGCAATGTAATAAGGCAGATCAATGAAATAATAATACTACAAAGATAGAACAGAATCATAGAGTAAACACAGCTAAATTGCAAAAATGCCAACGAGGGTCTCCTAGGATACCGTCCTGTAGCCCTTTTCCTCAACTATCCGATGTATCTCCCGGGATACCGTCCCGTAGTCCAACTCTCATATCAATATCAAAGGATCTCCCGGCATACCGTCCCGTAGTCCAATCATCAGTGTGCAGGGGATCTCCCGGGATACCGTCCCGTAGTAACAAAAATAAAAGTGCAGGGGGATATCCCGGGATACCGTCCCGCAGTCCCAAAATAAATGTGCAGGGGATCTCCCGGGAATCGAACCCGTAGTCCCAAAGTAAACAAACAGGGGGGAGCTACCGGAATCCCACATCCGTAGTCCCAATGTAAATGCGCAACCACAGCCAGAAGCAAACCAAAGGAATGAAGTATGAAAAATAGAGCAGCAGATAGAACTAGCCTAGCATGCTTCACGTAGAACAATTAAGCAACTTAAGCAATTAGGCAGTTAAGTCAGTTAAACATGTTTTCCTAGCCTAGCACAAGTAATAAGCTTCAAGTAAGATAAGGCAAGTAAGAAAGGAAACTAAATATTAACAACTTAAGCAAAAATCGGATTTTTCATCAATCAGATCAAGTACGCGCCTGTCACCTCACGTACAAGGCACTCAAATATCAAGAACAATCCTATGGGGAAAGATCCCCCACACGAAGTTAGACAAACCACTTACCTCGAACCGGTGCAAAATCAACTAAGGAACGATGTCTTTGCCACGAGTATCCGACTCCAAATGGCCCAAATCTATTCAATTCAATTACACATCGTAAATAATATTACAAACAGCTGATTCCACTGTTAAAATTAAAGCTAGGGCGCGAAAATATGTAAAATAACCAAAATACCCCTCAGGCCAACGGCTTGGAATCGAATAACTTTCGCATTTTCAGAATCCTCGTACTCTCACGAGTCTAACCATATAAAAATCTCCCAAATTGGAGGTCAAATGCCCACTCAAAATCACATAATTAAGTCTAAGAAGTTTCACCCATTTTTCCCAATTTTAGACCTTAAATTTGAATTCTAATGGTTGTTTTAACTAGGTAATGATGAAATATAACTAGAAAGGATCAAAATAACGTTACCCAATGATTTTCTCTTCAAAACCCACTCAAAATCGTCTTCTCCTGAGCTCTCAATTGAGTTTCCAACTTTTGAAATTAAGCCTCGGATAAACCCTTATCTGAACAGTCATTTCCGCTTTTGTGAAAAAATCAATCGCTTCTGCGGTCTCCTTCAAAGCACGACCAACCGCTTATGCGGTCTTCCCATCGCAGAAGCGAGTCCGCTTCAGTGGAACAATCTTCGCTTCTGCGGTTCCTGGCCAAACGCCCACTTCCGCATATGTGGCTTCCTAGCCATTTATGCGGCTCCGCTTCTACGTCTCCAAAACCGCAGAAGCGAAAATACCAGAAGCAGCAGGCCTAAAATCTTCATAAGTCAAAAAATTCTCCGTTTAGCCATCCGAATTCATCCCGAGCCCCCCGGGACCTCAACCAAAAATACCAACACATCCTATAACATTATTCAAACTTGTACCAATCCTTAAAATATCTAAAACAACACTGGAAACCCGATTAAATCAAAGATTCAAGCCTAAGAACTTCAAGTTCATCAAAAAGAAGCTTTCAATCTGAAACCTACCCAAACCTCGCCCGAATGACCTCAAATTTTGCACACACATCCCAAATGACATGGCGGAGCTACTGCAACTTCCAGAATTCCAATCCGACCCCCGGATCAAAAATTTCATATCGGACCGAAAACTTTAAAAATTCAAACTTCGGCATTTCTAGCCTAAATGAGCTATGGACCTCCAAATTATATTCCGAACACGCTCCCAACCCCGAAATCACCTAACGGAGCTAACAGAACCATCGAATTTCCATTCCGAGGTCGTCTTCACACTGTTCCGAATACAGACTATTTTCCAACTCTTAAGCTCTCATTTAGGGACTAAATGTCCCAAAACACTCCGAATCCTACCACCGAACGTCCCGGCAAAACAAAATAGTAGAAATTAACTTAGGGGAAGCAGTTAATGGGGGATCGGGGCATAAATTCCAAAAACGACCAGCCGGGTCATTACATCCTCCTACACTTAAACATTCGTTCGTCCTCGAACAAGCATAGAGAACATACCTGAAGTAGCAAAAAGATGAGTGTACTGGCTGCGCATATCCTACTCGGTCTCCCAAGTTGCCTCCTCGGTCGGCTGACCCCGCCATCGGACCTTCACTGAAGCGATGTTCTTTGACCTCAACTTTCTAATCTGCCTATCCAAAATGGCCACTGGTTCCTCAACATAGGATAGATCCTTGTCCAACTGGACTGAACTGAAATCCAACACGTGCGACGGATCGCCGTGATATCTCCGAAGCAACGAGACATGAAATACTAGATGAACTCCGGCTAGGCTGGGAGGTAAGGCAAGCTCATAAGCAACCTCCCCAACTCACCTCAATATCTCAAAGGGCCCAATAAATCTCGGACTCAGCTTCCCTTTATTTCAAACCTCATGACGCCCTTCATAGGCGAGACTCGAAGCAGAACCCGCTCGCCCACCATATATGCAACATCACGAACCTTCTTGTCCGCGTAACTCTTCTGTCTGGACTGGGCTGCACGGAGTCTATCCTGGATCACCTTAACCTTCTCCATTGTCTCCTGAACCATCTCTGTGCCCAATACCTGGCCTCAGCCAGCTCAAACCAACCCACCGGAGATCTACATCTCCTACCATATAAGGCATCATACGGCGCCATCTGAATGCTGGACTAATAACTGTTGTTATAAGCAAACTCCGACTGTCCACCCTCCAAACTCAGTGGCAGGAAATGATCCCATGACCCTCCAAACTCAATCACGCACGCACGGAGCATATCCTCCAGAATCTGCATAGTGCGCTCAGACTGTCCGTCCGTATGGGGGTGAAATGCCGTGCTCAAATCCACCCGAGTTCCTAACTCCTGCTGCACGGCTCTCCAGAACCGCGATGTAAACTGAGTACCTCTGTCTGAGATGATAGAAACTGGAATACCATGCAACTGGACGATCTCCCTGATATAAATCTCCGCCAACCACTCCGATGAATAAGTGGTACACACAGGTATCAAATGAGCGGACTTGGTCAGCCGATCCACAATGACCCATGGTGATACGCTCCCACTTCCACTCTGGGATCTCGATCTGCTGTAGCAACCCACCCGAACGCTGGTGCTCATACTTCACCTGCTGGCAGTTGAGGCATTTAGACACGTCGTCAACTATATCCTTCTTCATCCGCCTCCACTAGTAGTGTTGCCTCAAGTCATGATACATCTTCGCGGCACCCGGATGGATAGAATACTGCGAGTTATGGGCCTCTGCTAGAATCAACTCTCGAAGATCGTCGACATTGAGCACACAAATCCGGCCCCGCATCCTCAATACTCCATCATCCCCGGTGGTAACATCTCTGGCATCACCACGCCAAACTCTGTCCTGAAGGACAAGCAAATGGGGGTCATCAAACTGCTGCTTCCTGATGCGATCAAATAGGGAAGACCGAGAAACCACATAGGCTAGAACCCAACTGGGCTCTGAAAGGTCCAATATCACGAACAGCCTGGCCAAAGCCTGAACATCCAGTGCCATAGGTCTCTCTGAGGCTGGTCATGCCAAACTCCCGAAACTCTCTGCCCGGTGACTCAAGGCATCGACAACCACATTGGCCTTGCCCGGGTGATAAAGAATGGTAATACCATAATCCTTTAACAACTCTAACCATCTCCTCTGACGCATATTCAGGTCCTTCTGCTTAAGCAAGTGCTGAAAACTCCGATGGGCAGTGTAGATCTCACAAGGCACCCCGTACAGATAATGACGCCAGATCTTCAAGGCGTGAACAGTAGCAGCTAACTCAAGATTGTGGACAGGGCAGTTCTTTTCATCCACCTTCAACTGTCTAGATGCGTAGGCAATCACCCTACCGTTCTGCATCAATACCGCTCCAAGTCCAACCCGTGAGGCATCACAATAAACTGTATAGGACCCCGAACCGGTAGGCAGCATCAAAATTGGGGCTGAAGTCAAAGCTGTCTTGAGCTTTTGGAAGCTCACCTCACACTTCACTGTCCACTGAAATGGGGCACCCTTTTAAGTCAATCTAGTCATAGGGGCCGCAATCGATGAAAACCCCTCTACAAAGCAACGGTAATAACCCGCCAAGACGAGGAAACTGCGAATCTCTATAGATGAGGAAGGCCTGGGCCAACTCTGCACGGCCTCCACCTTCCTCGAATCCACTCGAATGCCCTCACTCGATACCACGTGGCCTAGGAATGCCACAGAACTCAGCCATAACTCACATTTTGAGAACTTTGCATATAATTTCTTCTCCCTCAGAGTTTGAAGCACTATCCTCAGGTGATGCTCATGATCTTCCCGGCTCCGGGAATATACCAAAATATCATCAATAAAAACAATCACGAAGGAGTCAAGATATGGCCTGAATACACTGTGCATCAAATGCATAAAAGTTGTCGGGGCATTAGTCAGCCCAAAAGACATAACAAGGAACTCGTAATGACCATACCGAGTCCTGAAGGCAGTCTTCGGTATATCTGTCTCCCGAATCTTCAACTGATGGTAATCTGAGCACAAATCAATCTTGGAAAACACCTATGCGCACTGAAGATGATCAAAGAGATCATCAATACGAGGTAAAGGATATCGATTCTTCACTGTGACTTTGTTCAACTGGCAATAATCAATGCTCATACGCATAGAACCATCCTTCTTCTTCACAAACAAGACAGGAGCACCCCATGGCGAAACACTGGGTCGAATGAAACCCTTACCCAACAATTCCTGCAACTGATCCTCCAACTCCTTCAACTTAGGAGGAGCCATGAGGTAGGGAGGAATGGAAATGGGCTGAGTGCCCGGCAACATATCAATGCCAAAAACGATATCTCTATCGGGCGGCATGCCCGGAAGATCAGCTGGAAACACATCGGGGAAATCCTGTACCACTGGGACCGAATCAATAGAAAGGGTGTCAACACTGACATCTCTCACATAAGCTAAATACACGGCACACCCCTTCTCAACCATATGTTGAGCTTTAAGGAAAGAGATAACCCTACTGGGAGTATGATCTAATGTACCACTCCACTCAATACGTGGAACACCTGGCACAGCCAGCATCACGGTTTTGGTGTGACAATCAAGAATAGCATGATGGGGAGACAACCAGTCCATGCCCAAAATAATATCAAAGTCAACCATACCGAGTAATAATAGATCAGCCCTAGTCTCAAAACAATAAATAGTAACCAAACACGACTGGTACACGCGGTCCACAACAAGAGAATCTCCCAAAGGAGTAGAAACATAAACGGGGGCATCAAAGAATCCTGAGGAACACCCAAATGCAAAGAAAAATAAGAGGACACATATGAATAAGTAGAGCCTGGATCGAATAGAACCGATGCCTCTCTGTGACAAACCAGAATAATACCTGTGATAACAAAATCGGAGGCAACCGCCTTAGTGCGAGCAGTAATGCAATAATATCTGTCCGACCACTCTCACGAGGGCAACCCCTATCTCCCCGGCCTCCACCCCTGGCCGGCTGGGCAGGTGGGGCAGCAGTGGGAGCTGGAACCATAGCCTGAGAACTCTGAGAGGCACGCTGTAGCTGAGCAGTCTGTGAAGATGCACCCCTACCAAGTCTGGGGCAGTCCCTAACCATGTGACGTGTGTCGCCACACTCGAAACAAGCTCTGGGAGGACGTGGTGGCTGTGATTGACTGGAGCTAGGTCCGCTGGACTGATCGCTGGAAGTACCCCGCGTAGGAGGCGTGCTAGAAACTAGAGGCGCATAATAAGGCTCCTGAGGTGTTGGCGGAGCTGTAGTACTACCGGTTGCTAGCAAGGCTGAATGAACAGAGCGACCAGAATAACCCCTACCATAACGACCAGCTGATGAAGTACGGGCACCAGAGTAGTGACCCGACTCTCGAGACCTCTTGGCCTCTCTCTCCCCTCGCTCCCTAGCGAGCATACCCTCAATCCTCCTAGCAATGCTCACTACTTGCTGGGAAGGAGTATCCATCTCTAACTCTCGAGCCATGCTGGACCAGATGGGCAGAATAAGACCCTCGATAAACCTCCGAACTCGTCCTCTGATACAACTGACCCATCCCCGGGTTGTACTGGTGCTGCAGGCGGTACAGGAATAACCTCTGGTACCTGCTCCATCGGCACTCTCTGCTCAGGAGTGCGGGATGCGGGAGTTTGGGCCCCTCCCCAGGCCTGAGATGTGGCAGCAGCGAGGGGAACCAACCCCGCATGAGCCAAGGTAGTGTGCATGCTCATGAACTGAGCCAGGGTCTCCTGGAGAGCTGGAGTAGTAGTATCTGTAATAGGTGTACCAGGTGCCTGTGCTCCAACTGGATCTACTGGTGGTACCTCAGCGGCAGCGTGCGCCGGTTCTATGACTGCACCTCGGGCGCATCCTCGACCTTTACCCCAGCCCCAGCCTCTGACGATGGCAGCAGGGGGCACGAGTGCCTAGTCCTCTCGTGTAGCACGTGTCCTCACAATCTACGAGAGAATAAAAGACAGAAGTTTAGAATTGGTGTCAAAATATCGCACGACAAGGAATTCAAAAGAAATGAAGATTTTACTAAACAGTTACATAGCCCCTCGTAGATAAATACGGACATCTCCGTACAGATTAGCGAGATTCTAATAAACCTGCCTGTATCATGTGACTCCTATGAACCTAGAGCTCTGATACCAACTTGTCACGACCCTAGTTCACCAATCGTGAATACGTCATGACGGCACCTAGTCTTCATGACTGGGTAAGCCTAACACATTGCGAAAGTAACAACATTTACGAAATTTATAATCAAAAGCTAAATAACGTGAGTAATGTATACAGTTGCCTCTTGGCACACACACTTTAACACTTTAGATTCTGAAACTATCCTAAGGACCCGAAAACCCACGGGCAACACATGCTAAGAGTAATACATAACACTGCTCTAATCATCCGGAAAGTCTACAACAAAGAAGAACAGAATTGCATCTAACTAACTAAAAGGGTAGAGTAAGAGGGAGACTCTCCGGTCTGCGGACGCGGCAGATATACCTCAAGTCTCCGAAATGCTCCCTGCAGCTACTGATAGTGCGCCTGCGTACAGGTACCTAGATCTACACATGAAAAAATATGCGCAGAAGAGGCGTGAGTACACCACAACGGTACTCAGTAAGTGCCAAGCCTAACCTGGGTTGGGTAGTGACGAGGAAAGGTCAGGGCCCTACTGAGCCAGAAATAATACAGAAGCAAAAATATTAATAGTGTAGAAATCTGACGAAACAAATGAACGCAGCAGTGCAATAAGGAAAATCAATGAAATAATAATACTACGAAGACAGAACAGAATCACAGAGTAAAAATAGCTAAATTGCAAAAATGCCAACGAGGGTCTCCCAGGATACCGTCCTGTAGCCCTTTTCCACAACTGTCCGATGTATCTCACGGGATACCGTCTCGTAGTCGAACTCTCATATCAATATCAAAGGATCTCCCGGGATACCGTCCTGTAGTCCAATCATCAGTGTGCAGGGGATCTCCCGGGATCCCAATGTCCCAAAAATAAAAGTGCAGGGGGATCTCCCGGGATACCGTCCCATAGTCCCAAAATAAATGTGCAGGGGGATCTCCCGAAAATCGAACCCGTTGTCCCAAAGTAAACAAACAATGGGGGGGAGCTACCGGAATCCAACATCCGTAGTCATAATGTAAATGCGCAACCATAGCCAGAAGCAAACCAAAGGAATGAAGTACGAAAAATAGAGCAGTAGATAGAACTAGCCTAGCATGCTTCACGTAGTACAATTAAGCAACTTAACCAATTAGGTAGTTAAATCAGTTAAACATGCTTTCCTAGCCTAGCACAAGTAATAAGCTTCAAGTAAGATAAGGCAAGTAAGAAAGGAAACAAAATATTAACAACTTAAGCAAAAACTGGATTTTTCATCAATCGGCTCAAGTACGCGCCCGTCACCTCACGTAGAAGGCACTCAAATATCAAGAACAATCCTAAGGGGAAAGGTCCCCTCACACGAAGTTAGACAAGCCACTTACCTCGAACCGGTGCAAAATCAACTAAGGAACGATTCCTTTGCCACGAGTATCCGACTCCAAATGGCCTAATTCTATTCAATTCAATTACACATCGTAAATAATATTACAAACAACTAATTCCACAATTAAATTAAAGCTAGGGCGCGAAAATAGGTAAAATGACCAAAACACCCCTCAAGACAACGGCTCGGAATCGAACAACTTTTGCATTTTTATAACTCTCGTACTCTCACGAGTCTAACCATATAAAAATATCCCAAATCGGAGGTCAAATGCTCACTCAAAATCACATAATTAAGTCTAAGAAGTTTCACCAATTTTCCCAATTTTAGACCTTGAATTTGAATTCTAATGGTTGATTTAACTAGGTAATGATGAAATATAACAAGAAAGGATTAAAATCACGTTACCAAATGATCTTCTCTTCAAAACTCACTCAAAATCACCTTCTCCCGAGCTCTCAATTGATTTTCCAACTTTTGAAATTAAGCCTCAGATAAACCCTTATCAGAACAGTCGTTTCCGCTTTTGCGGCCCAGGGACCGCTTTTGCGCTCCCGCTTTTGCGGAAAAACCAACCGCTTCTGCGGTCTCCTTCAAAGCCCAACCAACCGCTTATGCGGTCTTCCCATTGCAGAAGCGAGTCCGCTTCAGCGGAACAAACTCCGCTTCTGCGGTTCCTGGCCAAACGCCCACTTCCGCTTATGCGGCTTCCTTGCCGCTTATTCGGCTCCAAAACCGCAGAAGCGAAAATACCAGAAGCAGCAGGCCTAAAATCTTCATAAGTCCAAAAATTCTCCGTTTAGCCATCCGAATTCATCCCGAGTCCCCGGGACCTCAACCAAAAATACCAATACATCCTGTAACGTTATTCAAACTTGTACCAATCCTTAAAACATCTAAAGCAACACCGGAAACCCGATTAAATCAAAGATTCAAGCCTAAGAACTTCAAGTTCATCCAAAATACGCTTTCGATCCAAAACATACACAAACCTTGCCCGAATGACCTGAAATTTTGCATAGACATCAAAAATGACATGACGGAGCTACAGTAACTTCCGGAATTCCAATTCGACCCTCGGATCAAAAACTCACTATCTGACCGGAAACTTCAAAAATTCAAACTTCGGCATTTCGAGCCTAAATGAGCTACGGACCTCCAAATTACATTCCGAACAGGCTCCCAACCCCAAAATCACCTAACGGAGCTAACGGAACGATCGAATTTTCATTCCGAGGTCGTCTTCACACTGTTCCAAATACGGACCATTTTCCAACTCTTAAGCTCTCATTTAGGGACTAAGTGTCCCAAAACGCTCCGAATCCTAACACCGAATGTCCCGGCAAAACAAAATAGCATAAATGAACTTAGGGGAAGCAGTTAATAGAGGATCAGGGCGTAAATTCCAAAAATGACCGACCGGGTCGTTACACCTAACCTTTGAATAATTATTTTAATTGTTTGGTTTGTCAAGGCACTGTGGGGTTTAAATATTTTCCTAGAAGTTAAGTCAAAACTGTTGATTGTTTGAGTTTCAAAAGCATGAAAGTAATTTTCTTTCTCAATTATGAATGTATATGATACAATTCTGAAAGTAAAAATTGCACGGATCGCCCTATTTGTTCGCCTCCATTTAACCTATACCGAATTTTTTTTAAATATTTAACTTGTACCCCTTTTTAAATAACTTCAGGCCCCTTTCTCCTCCTCCTTCTTCTCCTTCATTCTCTTCTTCTCAACAAAAATTCCATGCTCATCTTCTCCATTTGTCTTAGCCTATCTATTTGATCGTTATCAATCAACTTCTTTTATTTGTCTTCATGTCCTCTCAAAAGTTCTATATATAAAACCATAATTCATTTAAAAACAAAAACAAAACTCAAAATATCAATACTTAAAATTATTACATATACTTCACCATGAAGCCTACATATACTTTTCTTTTGGTAATAATTCTGATACTCATGATCTTTCCAATTATTTGAAATGGTGAAACAAGAATTCAGTGCAACAAAATAGTAGGTGCAGTTAGACCTTGCGTGGTGTTCTTTAGGGGAGGGAGTGGGGTAACTGGGATGCCTCCAGCTGCTTATTGTGCTGGAATTTCAAATCCTTCAAAGATAGCCGCTAAGAACATTAAGCAAGTTGTTTGTAGATGTGTTTAGTCCGCAATCAAAAATCTCAGAGCTGCAAACGCTAACTTCAGCTCTAGAGCTGAAGTTCGCCAGTTACAAAAACAAAAACTTCAGCTCTAGAGCTGAAATTCGCTAGTTACAAAAACAAAAACATCAGCTCTAGAGCTAAAGTTCGCCAGTTACAAACAACAACTTCAGCTCTAGAGCTGAAGTTCGCCAGTTACAAAACAAAAACTTCAGTTCTAGAGCTGAAGTTAGCCAGGTACAAAGAAAAACTTCAGCTCTAAAGCTGATGTTCTCCAGTTACAAAATAAAAATATCAGCTCTAGAGCTGAACTTCGCCAGTTAGAAAACAAAAACTTCAACTCTAGAGCTGAACTTCAGGCCCGACTAGTAGAATGCTGAAGTTTTGCGTTATTGTCTTTGCTACTTCAGCCCCATATGCTGAAGTTATGTGAAAAAGCAGGTACGCTTGGAATTATTTTTGCAAAGTGGGCACAAGTTAAAATGTTACACAAAAAGCGGGTATAGATGCAAATGCACCATTCTGAAAAGACTCATTTCTTTCTTCATAATATTACTACACATGTATTTTTCTAATTCAATTGACAATTTTTTTTAATACATACATATGTTGCTACTTAATTTTTAAAATCAATTAACCTAAGTTTGCTCGATTAACCGTAATTAACGGATCACATAGGGTATTTTTAAAACCTTCCCTATAGGATTAATTAGAACTCTTACTTATAATCTTAAAGATAAGCAGCCCATAAAAAAAGGTTTACTTTAAGCATTATTTAGCTAAAATTAGTGTCCTAATTCACCGTTAAAATAATTAGCTGGTGACTCTTTAGTTAATTAAACCCCGATCTTTTTAATATGTTATCCTCTAGTTTGACTCATGTTAAAATGGGGTATAACATCAGTTACTATGATTCCAAAATTATGGTATGGATCTAATGCTTCATCAAAATAGAAATTGGAGCTCATTTGCTTAATGTGGTACCATTTATGCTTGAAGAAACGACGTCGAAACATAAAAAATGAGCGCAACACAACCCAATTCTATCTGAAACTCACCCGAGCCCCTCGGGACCCCGTCCAAATATACTAAAAAGTCCCATAACATAAGACAGACTTGCCGAGGACTCAAATAGCGCATAACAATATCAAAACCAGGAATCCCACCTCAAATCGAACTTAATAAACTTTGAAACTTTCAACTTTCGAAATTCGTGCTAAACCATACCAAATCAACTCGGAATGACCTTAAAATTTGAACACAAGTCCTACATGACATAAATAAGCTATTACAATTCCCAGAACTACAATATGAACTCGATAACATCAAAGTCAACTTCAGATCAAACTTATGAATATTCCGAACCTTCCTTTTTTTGGTAATTAAACATTTCCATTAATCACCAATGTAACATTTACAAATCTGAGTAGACCATCTCAGTCTGCTCTACAAGATAAAAAAGTATCCTACAAAAACTCTCTACATTTCTATGCCTTGCTAAACACATTCTAGTGACTAATATTTACAATTGTTGAGCAACACTCACGTATAGCTTTAAGCTCTGTAGTTGCATATGCAAGCTACTCTCCTATCTAGGACCTCCCATGTCGTAGTTTTCTTCTCAAAGATCCGTGAAATTATCTCAATACACAGTGTGTGAATATACTCTGCATAGACTAGCTTAAGAACTCTTGCCAGCTGAGATCTGCTCTTAGTTTTCATAACTATCCATTGGTGATTTGCTACCCATGAGTCTATAGGAGGGTACTGAATTTGCAGATAGTTCATGAGCATGTGCCATAGTCATTTACCATATTCACATTCAACAAACAAATGATCTCGTGTCTCTAATTTTTTATGGCAGAAACAACAAGTGTCACCCATCTGTATTCCCCATTTCTTCAACCTATCAGCTGTTAACATTCTTCCTCGCACCTGAAGCCACATTGTGAAGATGGATTTTGGTGTTTCTTGGTTTTGACACATCAATCCTTTCCATGGATCATTTGGAAATACACCTAGTAGTTGCAGGTACACTTGTTTTATGATTGTGCTATGTGAAAAAATTGCTAATCTGGTGTAACATGCACCTTGCCTCAAACACCTTTTGAACCATCCAACAGATTGCTTTGGTACTCCCATATGCATAAACTCTTGTTCTTTGATATAGTAGCTATGGATCCATCTAATCCATAAATTGTCTTTCTTGTTAGCCAACTACCAGGAAGTCGTAGTGATAGCAATTTTGTTCCACATGGCCAAGTTAATCATGTTAAATCCTCCAGTGGCTCTTGGAGAACACATCCTATCCATGCCACCAAATACTTTTTGGTTTTGTATTCACCCCAGACCATACATAGCTTCTATAGTGTGATTTGATTGCTTTAATAACTTTAGCTGGTATAATAAAGATTTGAGCCCAGCAGGCTTGGATGCCAAAGATTACTGTTTGGACTAGCTGTATTTTGCCTGCACAATGTAAGCACGTGATTTTTGCCCTATATAAAAATAACTCCTAAAAATAAACCAAGATAATTTTTAGGTGTTTTTCTTTATTTAGTTGCATTGCATGCATTTTTAATATTTTTAAAAATCATAGAAAAAAACCATAAAAAATGTCACATTTTAATTTCATTCCACCTTAGGTTTAACTTGCATTTAGGAATTAATTACATTGAGCTAATTATGCTATTAATAAAAAATAACCAAAAAAAATGATCATTTTATATAGTTAGATAATTAGCTTAATTTTACAATTTGAATTAATTTAGGAAGTTAGTTTAGGTTTTTAATTAATTAAAG
>MU685752.1:11094-32346 GCA_026770625.1 Nicotiana glauca
ATATTGAGCCGAGGGTCTTTCGGAAACAGCCTCTCTGCCCTCTTGGGGTAGGGGTAAGGTCTGCGTACACACTACCCTCCCCAGACCCCACTTGTGGGATTTTACTGGGTTGTTGTTGTTGTTGTTGTTGTTGATGCAGACAACAAAGTCCGGGACTCGTGATTCGGAATCTTGTGTTTGAGAACAAACTTGCCTTCCATTGGTTAGGATTCTTTCCAATTTATTTAGTTCTTAAGATACTCATTTTACTCTTGAACAGATTGAACTACTATCCATTTCTTTCTTTATTAGTTTCCCAACTAGAAGCTGATTAAATATGAGGCGTTTTTAATAGAGAAAATTACCTTCTATAGCCCTTCAAAATTTTAATAGCCCATGTTTTGACCCACTTTCAAAAAATGGTCCTTCGGCCCAAATATATTGCATATAGTAGCCAAACGGAATGAATATGACAACACAAGTGCATGTAGTTCAGTGGATAGGACGTATGTTTCCTAAGCTGACGGTCGCAGGTTTGACCCCTACCTAGCGCAATGGAGAAAATCTTTTTTGCAATAGATAAATATTGTATCCTAAGTTCGATAGTGTATCATTGGTGTATATTGAGCCTATCTCAACTCTGCTTGTATATTTAAAGTGTATATATTTGTGTACCCCAAATATATTTTGTATCGTGAATGTATAATTTGTCTAAAAAATATATCAAAATTGTATATAATGTGTATTTTCTAATATTTTGGAGTGTATCATGTATTTTTGTATAGTGACACTCTATTTTGGAGTGTATCATGTATTTTTTGTATAGTAACAGTATATTTTGTGTAGTGACAGTCTATTTTGTATATTTATTTTGTATAGTAACTGTCTATTTTGTATAGTGACACTCTATTTTGTATATTTTTTGTATATTTTTTGTATAGTAACAGTCTATTTTATATAGTGACAGTCTATTTTATATATTTTTTGTATAATAATAGTGTATTTTGTATAGTGACAGTCTATTTTTTATATGTTTTGTATAGTAACAGTCTATTTTGTATAGTTTTTGTATAGTAACAGTCTATTTTAACTATTTTTGTATAGTGACAATCTATTTTGTATAGTAACGGTTTATTTTGTATATTTTTTGTATAATGACAATCTATTTTATATATCTATTGTATACAATTATAGAATGATAGTCTATTTTGTATATTTTCTTATCCATAATAGATCTGGGATCATAAGTTTGCGATGGCAATAAATTGGGGTCATAGCATATTTGTATTCAAAACCCAGATATAGCCTAAAATCATGAATTGCAAACAAGAATTAAAATATAAGATGAAAATTACAATGACTTTCAGATTTTCGAGAACCGAATAAAGGATCCAAGAGAATGTTTCTAGAGACTCACTACATTTCACATTTATATCTAAAAATGCAAAAATATGATTTAAACTAGAAAAAATTAAAGTAGAAAATAAACAAATGAAAACAAACTTCTTTTTTCTCTTCAAAGAACTCGCCTTCACCCTCCTTCTGTTTCTTTTCAGCTACCTTATCAAAATACTTATCGGCAATCTTCTCAACATTTATCGTACTAACATCAACTTTTAGCCGAAAGCAATAACATAAGCTTGATTAATACGTCTTAACGGAACTCCATTAAGTTTAAAAGGACCAGTAACAAGCAAAACCCCAGATTTAAATTGCTTTTAAAAACACAACTCTTTTACCCTTAAATCTTCCAGCCAAAATAATGAGTACAGTTCCGGGTGTAATACTTGATCTTAATTTTGTGGGTTTTGGCTTGTGCTTGACAACATCGCCTGCTAGGTAAAATTTTGGGGGATGTGAGATGGGTTGGTTGGGGTTGGTCTTTTTGGGTGTTGACGGAATTTCCCGTCGTCTTTTTTCTTGATTGCACATAAGCCATCAAGAGAGAGAGAGAAAAAAGCGTCCATGGAACCACAGCTATGGGTTGCTGGCGTGAGAGAGAAGAAGAAAGATAGTAAGAAATAAAAATAGGGATGGGAGGTGACGGCTAGCACTTGTCATTATTTTTAGGTTTTAATTTGTATGGATCAATTTGTGGGCTACCAGTTGAAATTTGTTTTGCCCGATGGGCTATTAATGAAGTTCTCTCTTTTTAATATTAAGATCACAACGTAGTGATGGCAATTTCAACCCATATTTGCTTGACCTGCCCGGAATAAACTCGTATTCAACCCGCCCATTTGAAATATGGTTAACCCATTTTCAACCTATAATAAAAATGGGTAAAAACAAAACGGTGAAATCTTTTCATCATTTATGAACACTTTCGGATATTATGCCCACCAATTAGTCTAACTCAATCTTTTGACATGATTTTCTTTTTAAAAGTGATGTTTTTAAACATCGAAAAAAATAAGAGGAGAATGGGTAATTAATTTTGATTTGAATTGTCATTTCCCTCGGTACAAATATTTGGTTTTAAAAATTTCAATTATCTAGAAATAGAAGCAGTTTGTGCATTTCTTTTATGTACTTCAGATTTCAAGTTCTAGCAAAGTAAATTATTTGCTTATTGGATTAGCATAAATTTAACATAAGAGGAAAAAAACACTGCTTTCATGGTCAAAGATTATTTATTAACTATTTAAATAGGAAAGAAATTATTGAAACAATTTATTTAATTTCATTATTCCTTAATCAAATTATTTTGACAAGTGATAAACCAAGTGTATAAGTGCAGAGAACAAATATAGTTTCCTTTTGATCCTAGCAAGAAACTGTTGCAAATTGACAACTATACCTAAAAGAAGAGAAAAGAGAAAATTAACAATCTAATCATATATAACAAGACTTCTGTAAGAGAAAGCCCACGCGGAGAGGTAGATACTTCGCACAAGCTAGAAGGAAAATTTTGCACCTATATAATATGGGTTAGCCCATTTTCAATGTGTCCGTTAATCATCCAACCCATTTTTTATCCGCATGAAATTGGGCGGATTGGGTGATTACCCATTTTTGTTCAACCCGCCCAAATCCAACCCAACCCGCCCATTTGCCACCACTAATCACAAGTATGGTTTTGACCTTGGCATTGAGTAGTATACAAGTATCCTAATGCAGATGTAATTCACGTATTGTAATTTTTCTATTTTTTTGATAAGATAAAGATTTTATTGAATGGTACAGAAGATAACAATGACAAGGTGGATTGCTCTGAAGCACCCTCTATTTCCAACCAAGGGATTGTGAGTTCGAGTTGGAGGGAAGGATGCCGAGGATTTATTGGAAACAACCTCTCTACCCTACCCTATGGTAGAAGTAAGGTCTGCCTACACAATCAGGGCCTTTGCTCTGTTCGAGTGTAAACACTCGAGCAATATGTGTTTCTTGGGCTATCTTTTTCTTCACTCAATTTAATATTTCTTTCTTCTTCTCCTCTTTCTCACTCATTTTTCTCTTCTTCCTACAGTATTCCACACCATGGACGATCACAATATGCCACCTGGTTCTCCTTGTCCTTGCATATATGTTTCCGATGATAATTGCAATGGCTGCATCCTCCGTACGTATTTCTCGCAATCCGAACTTAGTAATTTTCAAATTTTATACTAGCGCTTTGGATTGAAGAACCTTAAGACAAAAATTGTAGAGATTGAGACTAGATTGGGCACAGATGGAGTTCGTTTCTGGATTGAGAAGTATCTTGGTTGGCTAAGGTAAATTCGTCCTCTTTTCTTGAATTTTTTTAAAACTTATTTTGAACTTTATTGTTAATTCTTTTACTGCGTGTGTGTGGATTGGATAAATCACCAGAATAAGTGGATTGATTGGTGTATGAGGTCAAATTTGACTCTATACACCCTTATTTTTTAGGGTACGCCCAATAAAGTATATATCCATCAAAACGGAGGCGCCGTCTGGGCATAAGAATAGCGGCGACGTCAGTTAAGACCAGACGCCTTCGTTACACAGGCGTCAAGCATACTTTGTATTTCTTGTAATTACTTTAGTGAAGGTCTCCTACTATATAAAGGAGACCTTCTCATTTGTAAAAGGCATCAATGTTATTCTCGAATAATACATCTCTCTCTACACTCTCTCTCTAACTGCTATCTTCTCTCGAGTTCTTATTATTATCTTTCATTAGTAGATCTACAATAATAATCTCTCCTTATCAATCTCTAGACATATTGTATTTGATTACGATTTACCCTTCTTTACATTCTTTGATTGTTTTTAGCTTAACAAAGTATATCATTCACTTTTTGAGTTAAACAATTTGGCGCCGTCTGTGGGGATTTCGAGAATCAAAATCATAGTATCCACCTAGAGATCCAACCAACAAACCACTTTTCTCTAAACCACGCAAAAGCAGAAATGGCTGGAGATGGTGCTAGATCGAAGGCTATAATGGATGTCACAACCAACCTCCTTGATCCTCTAAACGAGGCCCAAGATGATGGCATCCCTAACGCAACCCCCAACATCATACAAGGTGCCAAGATCTCATCCCCCCAATCGGAAGATGTAACGATCTTGCACGAAAAGGGAGCTTCAACGTCAGTCGTTAAAGACGCACCCCTAGTAGTTAAAAAGCTACTGGAAGAATGGCTAACGAACACCCTAAGTGGCTTGGTCGAGAAATCGCCACAAAGCCACACCAAGCGAGCACCGACAGTCAGCATCACCACCGCCATGGGTGAGCCCGAGGTCACACGAGCAAATGAACAGCCCATCGAAGGACAAGCCAACGATGGTATGCTGATAGCCATCTTAAAGAAGATGGAAGAGATGGAAAGCGAAAACAAAGCACTCCACGACCAAATGAAAGAACACCGGGAAAGGGTCGACAAGATCTCTGGAGCCCCCAAATTGCTACCAAAACGAGACGTGGGAAGGTTCGTGGAACAACCGTACACAAAAGAAGCAACTCGGTGCTCCATCCCGAAGACCTTCAAGATGCCCTCGTACCTGAGGGTGTACGACGGAACCACCGATCCCGAGGATCATCTGATCCATTACGTCACTGCCGTGAAAGGTAATGATCTATCAAAGGAACATGTGCCTTCAGTGCTACTGAAGAAGTTTGCCGAGACGTTGACGGGAAGGGCCTTGACATAGTACTCTCAACTACCTGCCAAGGTAATATCTACATTCGACGAGATGGAGGACAGGTTTGTCACCGCCCATGCTGGTGTGAAGAAAGCAGAAGCAAGGGTCAACGACATCTTCGTCGTCAAGCAAACCGCAGGAGAGGGGTTCAGGGACTTCCTAGCCAGATTCAACAGGGTAAAAATGAGTCTGCCCAAAATATCAGAAGGTATGGCGGTCGCCGCTTTCCAGAATGGGCTGAGCAGGATCGGTTCGAAGGCAACCAAGAAATTGCTGAGCCAACTCATGAAATATCCCCCCACCATCTGGGAGGAAATCCACAGTGCCTATTGCACGGAGGTACGAGCAGACGAGGACGATCTCAATGGACCAACCCAACGGCTAACGGCTAACGGCAAAACACTCAGAACCCAGGAGAGACCGACGCAATGAAGGACGGCGAGAGCCCCTACCACGTCCCAACAGGGACCGACATCATCCATACGCCAGATCCTCCTATCCGCCACCAAGACATGCCGATGCGTTACAGCGACACGTCGCTCCATTCCAAAACAAAAAGGTACGATCCCCTTATTATCCGCACATAACTTTTGTGTGTCTCCTTCAGAAATAGTGTACGCACTGGAGAGGCTGGGCACCAAGGTGAAGTGGCACCAGAAGATGAAATCAAACCCTGCTACCAGGAAGTCGAACGTCCTATGCGAGTTCCATCAGGAACGAGGACACAAAACCGAAGACTGCATAGGCATGCGATAGGAAGTGGCCAGGATGCTGAATCAAGGATACCTGAGGGAGTTACTCAGCGACAAAGGAAAAATCAACTTTGCACATGGACGGGAACAATCCCGCGGGCCGCTAAAGCCGCCCTCCCCAACACGCACGATAAACATGATCGTCGGAGGCGACGACGACTCAGCAATCAATCACGTCAAATTCACCAACACTCACCGACTGAAGCGTATTCACGCCCACGAATGGTATGACGACTTCGAAGATAGTATCACCTTCGATAAGTCTGATATCGACGGTTTGTCTCTCCCTCATTATGATGCTCTAGTTATTACTTTGCGTATCGCTGATACGGATGTTAAAAGAATCATGATCGATGACGGAAGTGGTACTTGTATTATCCATCCAAGGGTCCTCGCACAAATGGGACTAGGAGATAGGGTAATACCACACTGCATAACACTAACAGGTTTCAATAATGCAGTGGAAAGAACGTCCGGAGAAATAACACTGCCCGTCTTAGCGGGAGGAGTCACGCTGGAAACAACATTCCACGTAATGGATCAAAAAAAGGCGTACAATGTCATCATAGGGCGCCCGTGGATACACACCATGCGAGCGGTCCCTTCAAGCCTCTACCAAGTAATCAAATTTCCCACCCCATGAGGCATATTCAGCATCAGAGGCGAGCCGCGCACCGCGCAGAAATGCTATAAAATAGCTCAAGATTGCGCCCACACCCAACAATTGAAGGGGCAAGTGCGGAGGCATAGCAATCATCCATGTCGGGGACTAAAATCAACCCGACAGAAGACGCCATTATTGATCCCGACCCCGTGGAAGACTGTAAGGCCACGGTCGAGGATCTCGACCCAGTCCAGATGGACAACGCCGACCCTGCAAAGAAAGCCTACATCGGGAACGGCCTCGTCAATCCAAGTAAGTATCGTGAATTCCTATCTGACCATGCGGATTTGTTTGCTTTCTCCCATTCAGATATGCTAGGGATTCAATGGGACATCGTCACCCACAAATTGAACGTTGATCCTCTGCATCCGCCCGTACGACAGATGAGAAGGAAGTTTAACACCGTCATTAATGAGGTGGTCAGCGAAGAAGTGGACAAATTACTAGCCAACGGTTCCATCAGAGAATCAAAGTACCCTCAGTGAGTCGCCAACGTCGTCATGGTCAAAAAGAAAAATGGTAGGTGGAGAATGTGTGTGGATTTCACCGATATGAACAAGGCATGCCTGAAGGATTCGTTCCCACTACCCCACATTGACCAATTGATCGACGCCACTGCGGGACATGAGCTGCTGAGCTTTTTAGACGCCTATTCCGGCTACAACTAAATCATGATGGCCGAGGAAGACCAAGAGAAAACAACTTTCATCACCCACCAAAGGACATACTGCTACAAGGTAATGCCCTTTGGACTCAAAAATACTGGAGCTACATACCAAAGATTAGTCACCAAAATGTTCAAGGAACAACTCGGTAAAACTATGGAAGTCTACATCGACGACATGCTGGTAAAATCGGCCAGGAAACAAGACCACATCAATCACCTGAAGGAAGCCTTCGAGATACTAAGGCGATACGGGATGAAGCTAAACCACGAGAAATGCGCCTTCGGCGTGGCCTCGGGAAAGTATTTTGGGTTTCTCGTATCCCAATGAGGCATCGAGGTCAACCCAGAACAAATCAAGGCAATAGATGAAATACCCGAGACGCTGAACAGCAAAAAATAGGTACAAAAGCTGATGGGGCGAATAGCCGCCCTGTCCAGATTTATCTCGCGTTCCTCCGACAGGTGCCACAAATTTTTCAGCGTGCTGCGAAAAGACAATGGATTGCACTGGAACGAAGAATGCATCGAAGCATTGAGAAAGCTGAAAGCATATTTATCTTCGCCACCACTGCTAGAAAAAGCGAGCCAGGGCGATCCCCTGCTGGTATATCTGGCCGTCTCCGAGGTCGCCGTCAGTGCCGTCCTGGTCCGCAAAAACAAAGGTACGCAATCCCCTATTTATTACATCAGCAAAACCTTAGTGGACGCCGAAATACGGTATCCGCACCTTGAGAAATTAGCCCTGGCATTGGTCGTAGCTTCACGAAAGCTTCGGCCCTATTTTCAATGTCACCCCATAAAAGTGGTAACGACCTTCCCACTGAGAAGCGTCTTACACAAGCCCGAACTGTCGGGCAGGCTCTCCAGATAGGCCATAGAGCTTAGTGAGCACGACATTGCATATCATCCAAGAACGGCCATAAAGTCGCAGGTACTTGCCGACTTTATAGCCAATTTTAATGCAGAAATACTGCCAGAGGCGGAAGCGGAGGCACACCGTACCGCACCCCATGCCGACTTATGGACCATGCACACCGACGGCGCCTCTAACACCTCGGGATCGGGACTGGGACTCGTTCTTGAGGTCCCTACGGGCGAAACTATTCTCCAGTCCGTGCGATGCCCCTAAATGACTAACAATGAGGTCGAGTACGAGGCCGTCAATGCAGGTATCAAACTAGCCGCCAAATATGGGGCTCGACGAATCATCCTCTGCTACGACTCCCAACTCATGGTGAACCAGATCACTGGGACTTACCAAATCAAGGAGCAGAGGTTACAGAAATAAATGTCGGAAATCCATAAATTAACAGCCGAATTCGACGAATGCCGCTTCGAGCAAATTCCTAGGGCACAGAATACCGAAGCAGACGGCCTAGCAAAGTTGGTCGCATCCACTCAAAATTTTGACAGAGAAAGCGTGGTCACCCTCTTCCATTCAGCCATTGATAACACAGAGGTATTTTTCTTGAATTTAACCTGGGACTGGAGCAATCAATTTGTATCCTATCTGCAGGACGGTGCACTCCCACCCTGCAAAAAAGAAGCAGAGAAACTCCGCGTACAGGCCGCCAGATACTGTCTGATAAACCGCAAGCTCTACAAAAGGATGTTTGGCGGACCCCTAGCCAAGTTCCTGGGGCCGCATCAAAAGAGACCAGTGCTAGAAAAGGTACACGAGGGTCACTACAGTGCCCACACAGGCAACCGCGCCCTCGTGCGCGTTATAATACGAGTCGGCTACTACTAGCCCACCATGAAGAAGGAAGCAGCGGAATACGTTCGCCAATGCGAAAAATGCCAAAAATATGCCCCCATGATACACCAACTGGGAGAGCCTCTCCACTCAGTCACTTCCTCCTGGCCTTTCATCAAATGGGGAATGGACATAGTCGGCCCCCTACTAGCAGGGCGAGGTAAGGTACAATTTCTATTAGTTTTAACTAACTACTTCTCCAAGTGGATAGAAGCAGGTGCGTACGCCCAAATACGCGACCAGGAAGTCATCGGCTTCATATGGAAGAATATCATCTGCCGCTTCGGCATCCCCAAAGAAATTAGCTGTGATAACGGATGACAATTTGTCGGACAAAAGACAACAGAGTTCTTCGCAAAATGGCACATTAACCGGATACTCTCCACTCCATACCATCCCGCCGCCAATGGCCAAGCAAAATCCTCCAACAAAGCAATACTGAACATATTGAAGAAGAAACTCGAAGAAGCCAAAGGGCAATGGCCCGAACTGTTGCCGGAAGTGCTATGGGCGCACCGAACCACGCCAAAATCAAGTACCGGAGAAACACTGTACTCACTGGTCTACGAAACCGACGCAGTTATACCGGTCGAAATCGGAAAACCCAGCCTGAAGTATTCACATACCAATGGAACAGAGAACGACGCAAGCAGGTTTCAAGACCTCGACGAGACCGAGGAAAGAAGGGAAATGGCCCACATAAGAATGGTGGCCCAGCAACAACAAGTCGAGAGGTACTACAACAGAAGAACCAAAGTAATATCACTAAAAGTAGGAGACTAAGTCCTCAAAGCCAAAACATTGGCATCAAAGGACCCCACCGAAGGAAAACTGTGCACCAACTGGGATGGACCCTACAAAATTACGGCGGCAGCAAGAAAGGGAGCTTTTCAACTAGAAACAATGGAGGGAAAAACCCTCCAAAACAATTGGAACGTCGCCCACCTCAAGTATTTCTATTTCTAAAAAGGCATCCCCCGAGTCGTACTCTTTTTCCCTTACCCGGGTTTTGTCCCAATCGGGTTTTCTCGGGAAGGTTTTTAACGAGGCGACGAAGGGAACACCTGGAGATACTTGCAGAGCGAGTTTATTATACCAGCCACTCCATTAACTCTTCTGGATGGCATAACAAAGGGACTGACTAGCAACATCTCCAATGTATGAAAGGCTACGGCCATCTCCATTGTACGAAAGGCTACGGCCATCTCCAATATATGAAAGGCTACGGCCATCTCCAATCAATATCTCCAATATATGAAAGGCTACGGCCACATCCAATGAATGATAGGCTACGACCATCTCCATTTCTTGAAGGGCTACGGCCATCTCCAATGAAGGAAAGGCTACGGCCATCTCCAATATATGAAAGGCTACGGCCACATCCAATGAATGAAAGGCTATGGCCATCTCCAATGTATGAATGGCTACGGCCACATCCAATGAATGAAAGGCTACGGCCATCTCCAATGAAGGAAAGGCTACGGCCATCTCCAATGTATGAAAGGCTACGGCCACATCCTATGAATGAAAGGCTACGGCCATCTCCAATGTATGAACGGCTACGGCCATCTCCAATGAAGGAAAGGCTACGTCCATCTCCAATGTATGAAAGGCTACGGCCACATCCAATGAATGAAAGGCTACGACCATCTCCAATATATGAACGGCTACGACCACGTCCAATGAATGAAAGGCTACGGCCATCTCCAATGCATGAAAGGCTACGGCCACATCCAATGAATGAAAGGCTACGGCCATCTCCAATGTATGATAGGCTACGGCCATCTCCATTTCTTGAAGGGCTACATCCATTTCCAATGAAGGAAAGACTGCTGCCATCCCTAATGAACAAACGGCTAAGGCCATCGTCGTCAACAAGTCGACCTAATTCGACTACGAAAAATAGGGACTCGACGACAGTCAAAGTCAAATGCATGGCCAAGGCCATTTCCGACATACAAAAATCTAAGGCCATCGTCGGCAAAAAGTCGACCTAATTCAACTACGACAAACAGGGACTCGACGACAGTCGAAGTCAAATGCATGGCCAAGGCCATTTTCGACGTACAAAAGGCTAAGGTCATCGTCGTCAACAAGTCGACCTAGTTCGACTACGACAAACAGGGACTCGACGACAGTCGAAGTCACATGCATGGCCAAGGCCATTCCCGACACACAAAAGGCTAAGGCCATCATTGTCAACAAGTCGACCTAGTTCGACTACGACAAATAGGGACTCGACAACAGTCTAAGTCACATGCATGGCCAAGTCCATTTCCGACGTACAAACGGCTAAAGTCGTCGTCATCAACAAGTCGACCTAGTTCGATTACGACAAACGGGGACTCGACGACAGTCTAAGTCATATACACGGCCAAAGCAAAGCAGCGATGTTGCTTGATGTCGAAGCCAATTTCCGACAACGGTTAACGAAAACAAAGTTCGAAAAACACACGAAGGACCTTACAAAACAGGCAAACACCTGCTCTGCGGAAACAAAATACCAAAAATAGAGGCCAAATTAACTCAGGAAAGAGGAATGACGAAGTATGAACTTTTCATTATCAAAAGGAAACATACATATACAAAAGAATTTATATACATCTCCAAATACAACGGAGCAAAAACAAATACATCCCCTAAGAGGTCCCGCCGTCTTGACCGCCACCGCAGCCGGCCTGAAAAGCCGCAGAAATCCAGGACCCTGAACTTATACGGTTGATATCCTCGGAAGTATAACCCGCTAATCTGGGGAATCAGAACGACACCCACAAGCCTCACGGGCTGCCCGAGCCATACGTCGTTGATCCTGGACCTCCACCTCTGAAGCACGACTCGCAACGAAGAGCTCCTAAAAAATGACCAACCTAGCTTCAGTATACACCCACATCGCATGCGCATCACTACGCGTGTCCCCATCAGATCTGGGCGTCACTGACTGCTTAAGGGCTTCTACCTCAGCCGTCTTAGCATCAAGCTCAGCGGTCAGGGCAGCGACCTTGGCTCGTAAATCAGCGGTCTCCGCCGTTACCCCACGCCAAGCTCCAGTTCCTCCTCCTTAGAATGGAGAAGAGTCTCCAGCTCAATATTCCAAGCCAAGACGACCATGAGCTGATCGTCAACTTCCTCTAGCTGGTCCACTCTCCGCCTCAGTTGGGCCTCCGACTACTCCAGGCCCTCGCGGAAAACGCTAAATTGAGGGTCCTGCTTAAGAAGGTCCGCCAGCACCTGGTGTTTGGCACGGCATTGTCGTTACTTCTTCACCACCTTATTAAATGTGGCGACCTTCTTTTGCACTCGACACTCCCTCTCCACCTCCAAAATGAGAGTCTAAAGAAGAGAAAAAAGAAAAACAAGTCAGTATGCGTCGAGGTAAACCCTACGACATGTATAGAAATCCGAAATGTACCTGTAAGGCCGCACCAGAAACCCTTCGAGACAATTCCTTGTCACTAACATAACGTAGCATCTCACGCTCGGCGTCCGCGCATAATAGGGTCATGTCCGAGGCGGCCTCTTCGCTATGCAGCAATAGGTTGTACTCGTCAGGGATCAGAATCCGACAGTTGAACCTACCCGCCGTCATCCCTACGCGGGCCGAATCCCTCGCTTGAGTTGCTGCACCCGCAGGGGTAACCTCAGGGTCCTCCCTCTCCTCATCGCTCGTTCCTTTGGCGGCGGCCAACAACCCACTATTAGAAGTATGCGAAGGGGCAGAGTCAACCGTCATCCTCCCTTCAGTAGCCGATCTCCCCGAACGGATGGCGTCGGCCATAAAAACTGGCCTTGATCCCCTACGGGGTTTGCCCGCCACCTCAGCCGTTGTGGATACTCCCTTGCCAGTTATTAACCGGCATCTTTTCCTTTCCGGTGGCTCCTCACCCTCAGAAGCCTCCTCCACAGGCTACGAAAGAGGCAGCGATGTAATCGTTTCGTCTGTAGGGGCAGCCATTGGCGTAACCTCAGGCTGAGGAGCCTCTGAAACGCCATCATTGGGCGAGCCACAAGGCACGTACTCATCAGCAGAGTCAGATCCCGCCACGTCAGGAATGACGACGCCCTTCTTCTTTCTCCTCCTCCTGGGAACGCTCCTGCATGCCAACATAAGTAAGTCAGGTAACGGGTTCTAAGGGAACCTCCAACTCGTACACCAAATAATTACCTGGAGGGTCGTATCTCTCAAGAAACGCATCCCATGTGCGGCTCTCCTCTGCGTAGGGGATTATTCTCTCCACCCACGACTTAATATCCTCAATGAACTGAGGCGGAGAGACCCTCGCTGTCAACAAAAAAGAAGTGAGAAAAACTTGTTCAATAAAAGAATCGCTATGGCCGCACGACTAAGATCAAAGAGACCCTAAATGACACAAGTAAAAGCACTTACGTCTTGATGTAGAAATATCTATGCGAGAAGCGGCGGTTGGCCTTGTCGTCGGCCCTTACGATCAAGCACTTCGTACCACGGCTCTTCAGCTATATCATGGTACCTCTCAGGTAACCAACATTAAACAACTGTAAGAGGCAGTGTACAGAAACGTCGCACCCGGCCCTGGCCGCATAAGTGGTGAGGAGGCGGCACACCTTCAACGTGTAAAGAGTAAGCTGAGCCGGACATACATTATAGAAGCGGAAAAGCTCCTCCATAAGATGGTAGACCGGAAAAGTATAACCAATCAAAAATAGTTATTCGTAGAACACGCAATACCCTGGTCGGTACACGTTGGCGCAGTCCTCTCCAGCCGGCGTCATCTCCACATAGTTGGGGATGTGGAATATCCCCCTAAGACTGTCCAAGTGAGTTTGCAATAACTCACTACGTTCCCAGCGAAGGTATGGGCCCCTGATAGAGAAATCCCTACCAGGATGCAGTTCTTTTGGGAGAAGGTTATCCATGCTAAGGGGAACGAGAGCTTTATCCGCCTTCTCCGCGTCACCACCGGAGGGTGACAGAACCCTAGGTGGTGCCTCACCTTTAGCTCCCTTACTACTCTGTCTGTGTTTGACCATGGTGTTCTTTAAAAAGGTTTAGAGCTCTAGTGGTAACAACCGTGATTTCGAAAAGAACAGAAAAGTCTCAAGCGGAATAGCGGTTATTAGAATAAATAGGTGAGAAATGAAAGCAAAGGAAATCCAAAGGTTCGAAAGATGCAATATATTGAATCCCCCCACTATTTATAGGGCTAAAATATACGAAAATCGAATAGGCACGATCCGAAAGACTCAGAAAATCAAAACATCACGTCACCGCCTGAACCACCTCGGGAACAAATATAATCATGACACATGCAAAGCATGATGTCATTTCGAAAAGATAGTCACGCGTCAGTGGCTCGATAACGCTGTATATCCGATCCCGCTCGCACCGACGTCTACGTGGCAAGTACAAATTTTCTAAAGACAAAGGCTGCATGTCCGCTCATTGGAGACGTCTATGGAACACGCCTCCAACAAGCGGGGGGACTAACTGTATGAGGTCAAATTTGACCCTATACGCCCTTATTTTTCGAGGGTACGCCCAGTAAAGTATATATCCTTCGAAACGGAGGCGTCGTCTGGGCATAAGAATAGCGACGACGTCGGTTAAGACCAGACGCCTTCGTTACACAGGCGTCAAGCGTACTTTGTATTTCTTGTAATTACTTTAGTGAAGGTCTCCTACTATATAAAGGAGACCTCCTCATTTGTAAAAGGCATCAATGTTATTCTCGAATAATACATATCTCTCTACTTTCTCTCTCTAACTGCTATCTTCTCTCGAGTTCTTATTATTATCTTGCATTAGTAAATCTACAATAATAATCTCTCCTTATCAATCTCTAGACATATTATATTTGATTATGATTTACCCTTTTTTACATTCTTTGATTGTTTTTAGCTTAACAAAGTATATCATTCACTTTTTGAGTTAAACAATTGGCATCTTTGGGTAGTTGGTTGGATACTCTTTCAGTAGGCCTTCTATGGTCTTTCCTATAATGGTCAATATGTTGAGGGTTGTTTTACTCAACTGATCTATAATGGCTTAGATGTCTTTCCTGAGGTTGTAAGGTGTATGTTCAGTTACTGTCTTCCTAGGGCATCTTTCTGTATCTGTCATATGGATGTGCTACGGTGCTACTACTTTTTACTCTGGCATAACCTTACCTGTTTGTGATAAAACACGTGATGCTCCCATTGACTTAGTTGTTCTCATTAAAGCTTCCTGCCCTCTCCCAAGGAGATGAGGGCAATAACGTGCACATGCCGAAGATCGTAGTTACAGCTAGCTAGGCCTCTAGCAACTTCAATCAACTATGCCTCAATCCCAAACTTTTTGAGTAATTTGTATCCTTTCCACTCTATTCATACGTATCCACCTATCAAAAAAATATCTCTTAAACAGACATATAAGTCTTTAACTAGACTATATGATTTAAGTTGTTACTGGACTAAAACCTCAGTTACCAGTTATTTGAATTGCCTTTTTTCCTTTTTGTTCTAGTGTCGATTTGTAAGTTGCTGGTTTATTTACAGTCGGGTGTGCTGAACTTTTATTTCGTTAGTAATCCTAAAAGCTCCATGATAGCATATACAAAAACAACTTCATTAGTTGAAACCTGGGGAAAGGGTGGAGGTTTCGTTGGACGGGGCGATGGCACAGACCAGCAATCTAAGAGCTTAGCTTATGTAGAAACTGTAAGGAGGAAAACTGCACTTTGAGGTATTATTTGGAATCCCTTTCAATCAGGAAACTATAGAATCATTAGAATACCATGAAGATCATGTAATTCATTAATAGTACATGAATATAGAATAATTTTAACATAACTTTTCTTAAATTCAGAGGCGGATCCAGGATTTGGGTGTTCTGGGTGCCAAGCAAAAGGAAAACAATTATTTTTTTAAAAATTCTTGTTCATATTTGCTGCAGAGAAAGTGAGAAGCGGATGCCTACTTTCAACGCGGAAGAGGTTGCATGGCTACAGACAGTTTTGGATGGCTCAACACCACCTCCAGCCGTCTCCCGCTATTGATAATGCTAGAGCTGCATCAACGTCCAATGCATCAGATGAAAGCTGGTCGCGTCCTCGTAAATATGGGAGCATAAACGAAATAGTTTACGGAATGAGTTTTGGTGAAGTGTTAAATGGCGGGGTCAGGGGCAGGGGCAGGGGCAGGGCACCAAGTAAGCAACATATGAGCGATGTACTTCAAGAATTTCGCTCATGTTTGAAGCCTTGGCTGTAGTTATGGCGTCCAATTTAACAAGATAACATTGTGGACCGGAGGGAGTAATATTTTCTAGCATTCCTGATAACCATACATTTAAGAGGACTACATTTTGCTAATTTTACCTCATTCCCCTTCTGCGTCATCTTTCTTTGAACGTTAGGGCTTCTACTATTGCTAACATTTGATTGAAAAGATTATTTTCAGTTCATGTTGGTGAAAATCTGAGGCCTAAATCTCTACGACAACTGCTAAAAACATGAGTGAATATTTTTTTAGTATTTAGTAAGATACTAGAAAATATTTTGTTTTCTCAGCCCTCCCCAAAGTTTTCTGTGCTTCCCTCCCAAAAACAAAAATCCAACATTTTTAGGACTTTATTTTTTAAAAGAATTTAATTTTTTTTTAAATCACACAAATTTGAGCTTCACAACTGAAATAGAAAATACTCTCTGTTGTTGAAAAGACACTAAATATTACTCATATTTTAAATCTACTAGTAGTTGTACCCGCGCGATGCGCTGTCAGTATTAAAAAATATTAATTAAATTAAATTATAATCGAGTTTGTTTGATCCTATTAGATTGTATTGCTTTAATAAAATTCAATTGTAATCTTACTTTTCAATACGATATACCCAATAATGAAATCTCTATTAAATCAAAGGTACTTATATAGTTAGTGAATAACTTTTTTGTTCTATATTTTTTTATTATATTAACCAATATTTAATATTCGCTTTCTTTTTTTCATATATGAGAAGATTTATAATTTATTACTCTTGAAATATATCTTTTATTTTAAATTTATTCTATTGTTCTTAATAATATTGTCTAAATTTTAATAAACAAAATCTCTGTTAAACTAACAGAACTTATACAGGGAGCGCATTGAATAACTTTTTTGTTATGTATTTTTCTTTATTATATCATCTAATATTTAATATTATTATATTTATAATAGAAAGTTTTATTAGCATATTACTTTATTAAATTTTTTTCTCTGAAAGTTTTTTATGTCTTTATTTTTATTTTATTTATTTTAAAATAATTTTAAAATTCCAACTTGAAACTAATCCCCAATTTGAATTGGTAATTTATTTATTTTTTAAATTTATTTTTTATTTTTAAATTAATAACCAATAACTAATTATAAACTAAATAACTAACTATGCCATGGGACACTTTTTTATTTTGCCACTTAGCTTAAGGAGAGAGTTTTTTCCTCTACTTTTAATAATATATAGATTTAAAAAATCCAATTTGAAATTACTCCCACCCAATTTTAATGGGTAGTTATTTTTTATATATTTATTTTTCGTTTTTTTTATATTTAATTATAAGATATCTATATTTATTAATCCAAATAAAGTAACCAATTAATATATATATGTTAGTTTTTATTTTATTTTATTATTTTTTATTTTTATATATATTTAAATTTAAAAATAATAATCAATAACTAATTATAAACTAAATAACTAACTATGCCATGTGGCACATTTTTATTTTGCCACTTGGCTTAAGGTGAGGGCTTTTTCCTCTTCTTTTAATAAGATATAGATTTTAATGGGTAGTTATTTTTTATTTTTATATATATTTAAATTTAAAAATAATAATCAATAACTAATTATAAACTAAATAACTAACTATGCCATGTGGCACATTTTTATTTTGCCACTTGGCTCAAGGAGAGGGATTTTTCCTCTCCTTTTAATAATATATAGATTTAAATTTAAAAATAATAATCCATAACTAATTATAAACTAAATAACTAACTATGTCATTTGGCACCTTTTTATTTTGCCACTTGGCTTAAGGTGAGGGCTTTTTCCTCTTCTTTTAATAATATATAGATTTTAATGGGTAGTTATTTTTTATTTTTTTATATTTAATTATAAGATATCTATATTTATTAATCCAAATAAAGCAACCAATTAATATATATATATATATATATTATTTTATTTTATTATTTTTTATTTTTATATATATTTAAATTTAAAAATAATAATCCATAACTAATTATAAACTAAATAACTAACTATGCCATGTGGCACCTTTTTATTTTGCCACTTGGCTTAAGGAGAGGGCTTTTTCCTCTCCTTTAAATAATATATAAATTTTTCATTTTTTTATATTTAATTATAAGATATCTATATTTATTAATCCAAATAAAGTAACCAATTAATATATATATGTTAGTTTTTATTTTTATATATATTTTAATTTAAAAATAATAATCAATAACTAATTATAAACTAAATAACTAAATATGCCATGTGGCACCTTTTTATTTTGTCACTTGGCTTAAGGAGAGGGCTTTTTCCTCTTATTTTAATAATATATAGATAATTTCAAAAGCATAGTAAATTTAGGGTGTGTTTGGTACAAAGAAAAATATTTTCCAAGAAAATATTATCTTGAAAAACAAGTACTGTATTTAATTAGTTGAATGAAACTTTATGGAAATCATAATAAATATTTAATTGTGTAATGGTAGGCAATTAAAATTGTAAAATATATAACCACGGTTGCTTAGCCATAGCTGTAATCATGCTTAAGAGAAAGTTACCCACAGTTACAGTAATATTGCGATAGTCTTGGTTATCAGTCCATTTAGCCACAGTTGATCATGGCTGATTATTATTGAAATTTGTCATAAAATTATTCAATAAGGAATTTGATTCAAAAAGCCTTTTATGTATGTGAAATAAAAAGAGGTGGATAGTATTGAAAGAAAAACTAGAAAAGGCAAATGGGACAGTCAGTTTTGGCGAATACATTCAGGAACCAAAAATTAGCAAGCAACAGATAAACTTATCATAATTAATAAGAGGTTATTACATGATCTTCTGGAAGAGAAAAAAGCATCTCAAACATACCATATGCAAATATTAAATAAGTAATTTCGGAGAGATCAAGCTCTCTGTAAAAGCCATTCCTTGCTTCTTGGTAGGAGCACATTGAGGCCATAATTTAAATGATTCTCTGGATGTCCTATATACAGAACCAGTACGTCTCGTATGTTTGCAGCGTAATAGCACTGCACCATCCACAAACATATATTTCGGTTTGACTGAATAAACAAGATTAGTATCTTGTATTTTAAGAAATGGAACCCAAGATTCCTTGGTACCATAGTCTTTCATTACCCATAAATTAAAAGTGCCCGGCCCAAAATTATGATATGTAGAATAAAAGCATAGCATTCCTCTCAATACCGAAACGCCACGCTCGATGAAACGCTGGTTGAATATATTGTACATTCGCTCTAGCAACGGTATTTCTCCGTATACTTCATTTGAAATATCAAATGAGAGGATAGTATAATATAGTGACAAACCAAGCCAATGAAATGCTCCACGTACAAATGCTAAAGAATCTGTACCACAGTCCATAAAACCACACACATCATGACTGCCAGTAGGATGTTTACCATTTTTTCTCCAGGAACCACTTTTTAGAGCAAGAATTTCAGCGGATATTCCGGGGTGAATTCTATTCAGGTTAACCGTAAGGATCTTATAGTCATCACTAGTTGCATCATATCCCATTCCGAATACACAATCTCTCAATGGAGATTCTGGATGAGGAAGTAGTATGGATTCTCTTGTGGAGGGGTTCCACAGTAAAAGGTGTTCAACAAGTCTATCACAAACTGCGAGAAGAACGAGCCCATCACAACAACAAAACAACATGCAATTCACTGGCTTGCAGCTTGAAGGGCAATCAAGTTTTTGTTCATCCTCAACCACTTGAACTGACGATAAAGAAGAACGATAGAAGTTAAACATATCATCCTTATCCATGCACATTTGGCTCGTAAGAAATTTTTGGGAATTTTGGTCATTCTTTGCATGACTTAGATGCTTCATCTTAAAGTAACAATCAGAGATTAATGCCTTCCAAAATTTTGAAACACATTTGAATTGAAGAAGAGACAGCACGGGTAACCTGCTGAGGATCTCCATAATTATATCCACTTGGAAGTGAATTCCCACGGCCTAGAGAGGACAAGGATAATGCCTTAGTAGTTCACTAGTTGAAGATGTTAAATCACATATACATGAAAATTAAGAACAAATATCAAAGAAAAAATCTACAGAAACTAGGGTTCAAATCTAACTTTTGAGAATTAGTTCCAATCAAATTTTCAAGCACAACCTGTACAATTTACCTTGATTTGGTTGAGAAAACAACACAATTTGGAACCGCTGTTGTTCCAAAAAAAGAATACTTGTGGAGTTTTAAAGAATAATCTGGTGATTGTGTTTTATAAGTAGTACTATCATTTGTAACTTAGTCGAAGGACGAAAAGAATATAAAGTCCTTGAAGAAATAAAATGAGGTTCCTTGAGGGCATACTCCTTTAGTCAACATCGTAGAAGGAAGCAGGAGTTTGACATTCGATACAACAACAACAACAACTATGGGGAGGGTAGTCTCATAAATGGGGTCTGGGAGGGTAGTTTGACGTTCGATACATAACTATGATTCGTTTTATTCTAAGGAGAAGTACTTCCTTGAGTGATTGTTCAGAAACGCATATGCAATCGTTAAGAAGCAGTAAATGTAAATTAGGTAGTTTCCACAAGTCTGCAAAATCGTTGGATCCCTTCAAAACCAGGACAAGAAAGGGGTAAGTGGGAGCGGAAATTGACAGTCTTATGAATCCTTAAACCACGTCCGGTAGAAACTAGGGTTCAGGACATCAACAAGGATTTCTGAGGAGTTTTGATGAATGTAATGAAAAAACAACAATAAAACAGTCTTTTTTTCCTTTGAGAGAATATATGGAATTGGCGTTGTTAGCTAGCCATAATATCCTTGAAAAATGTTACTAGTATCTCTAATGTTAATCGTGTAATTAAAAAACTGAATTGCAAGTAGGGAACACCATGAGCTTACCTGCTCCGTAGTATTAGCAGACACGTTCTTCCCTGTAAATAATTTTAATAGAATTGTGGATGGATAAGCGCACAGAACTGTGGATGGTAGCAGGTATTCAAGTGGAATAAAGAAGAGTGGATACCTTTGCAAATTTTTACTGATTTCTTCTTCTTATTCTTCTTCTGTTGGGTCCATTCTTCTCCATTGCTAATCTGATTGAA
>MU685753.1:18380-31305 GCA_026770625.1 Nicotiana glauca
CAAAAACCCAACCAAACGATGTCCGAATGACCTGAAAATTTGCAGACATATCCAAAATCACCTAACGAAGCTACTGCAACTCTCAGAATTCCATTCCGACCCTGGGATCAAAATCTCACCTGTCAACCGGAATTCGCCAAAATTCAAACTTCGCCAATTCAAGCCTAATTCTACAGCGGAACTCCAAATTCAATTCCGATTTCACTCCTAAGTCACAAATAATCCCCCGAAGCTAACCAAATCACCGAAATTCACATCCGAACCTTCTAACTATATAGTCAACTTTCGGTTGATTTTTTCCAAAATAAGTTTCCTTCTAAGAGGCTAAGTGCCTCATTTCCAACTAAAACCAACTCAATTCTATCTGATTCATTCAAATACTAATATTGAAACATGGTGAAGCATAATATGAGGGAAACGGGGCGGCAAATCACGTGAAAACGGGCCGGGTCGTCACATTCTAATATCTCTATCACACCCGTTTAATGTCCATAGATAGCTGTAGTTGCAGCCAGGACCATCATTCGAGGATGAATGATTCCAAGGGGGAGATAATGTAACACCCCGTAAATTCGACTTAGGTATGAATAGGTTAAAGGAGTAGTAGGGTTATATTTTGGACATGTGAAGTCCCATCAGGATGATTATGGGAGAAAATAGTTGTTTCAAAATCAAGATGGAAAGCAAGGTGCATAAGATTTGACAACATCGACTAAGTTTGCAGAAGGTCTATTTTTCATTAGGGATTAGTGAAAATGTGTAAGGAATTTGGGAAAACTCAAAGTACATAAGTCATAGACTTTTTAAATATCTTTCCAATGATATATTGTGGAGCCAAAACAGAGCTCTATGCAAAACGTTATTCCCGTTTTACAGAATAGTGCGTAACCACTGCGTTTGACCGCGACTGCGGTTGTGAGGCAGTGCTCCAGCTATTTACCATGGTCGGTACAATGGTCAGGACAATGGTCAGACCTATTGGGATGCAGTGGCCGACTTGAGAAGTTGTTTTTTTAGCCCTATTTTATCCCCTACAGCCCCCAAAACATAAAAACTTGCTCTAGAAAGGAAAGCTCTCAAAAACCTAACTCTTTAAGGGTCCCTCCACCACCCAAGGTAAGTTCTAATGGTGATTCTAAGTTAATTTCAATTTTTCAACATCTTGTTAACATGGGTAAACTCTCCATATAATTAGATATTCGATTGGGATATCATTGTTGAGAGAAGGAATCCTAGAACTCAAATTCAATTGGTTTGAACTTCAAAAATGTAATGTCTTCACCCTCTAATTAATTCTAGCATTAGTTTAATGATTATAAACCCTAGTTCATGAGAGATGAGTTGATGGGTTTGATAAAAAAAAGCATGAACGATTATAGGTTTGGAGTGTTGATTGTTGATTATTGGTTAAGGGTGTTGTTTACCTTATGGGTGATAAAGAATAATGTTAATTATAACCGTTTGAGACTTTAGAATTTATCTAAGAACAAGAGAATGTGTTATAGGTGACACCATTAATAAGGACTATGAAGCTTTATTTTCACCAAGTGTTTGATTAGATGCTTAAGTGACCAAAAGATGAGCATCATAACTAATATGGTATCCCTTTGACTTGTATTGCTATAGATTAAAGTTGAAAGAATTAACAAACATTTTATTACGCTCAATAGCGGGAAGTTAAGGTATGTGAGGCTAACTCTTTATGTTTGGGAATGTCTATGATTCTCCCTACATCCCATTCATTATGACCATTACTAGTTTCCTCAAAAAGTAACCATGCCTTAGTTCCATGAATAGTAGTAGAACTTGTATTCTCTAGATGGCATAGTTTCATAATCATTCGATATTCTATGAGTTTCAGTTATGACAAATCAACTTATTATGAATACTCATCTCAGTCTAATCCTATTCACTATTCCGGTATCATGTAACTCGGTATGGCTCATTATTTCAGTATCATGTATTGCAGTATGGTTCTTAGTTCCTGAATGTTGAACACCTGTATTTGGGCCTAAGGCCGTAGTTTATATGCTTTATGCATACTTGGGCCTGAAGCCGTAGTTTATGCTTTATGCATTTTTTGGCATGAGGCCATAGTTATGTATACGTATACTTGGGCCTGAGGCCATAACTTGTGCGCATATATATATATATATATATATATATATATATATATATATATATATATATATATATTGGGCCCGATTCCGTAATTTATCAGATAAACAGGTTGTTCATCATTCAGAAGAGTGAGTATTCATATCCTTACTTCCTTGTTCAATTATCAGTTTATCAGCTAGTAGTTAAGTTTCAGTTTCAGTATTTAGAGTTCTTTTCTTCAGTTGTTTTACATACCAGTGCAATTCAAATGTACTAACATCCCTTTTTGCCTGGGATCTACATCTCGCGATGCACGTAACGATTTACAGGTTGACGATTCTGCTTGTTAGGACATCTCGTATCAGCTATTGGTGAGCCCCAGTCTTTCGGGGCCTTATCCCTCTTTTTTTAGTCATTATAGTATTTCAGTTAATAAGGTATACCGGGGACCTCGTCTCGATAAATAGTTTGTATTTTCAGTATTTATTAGAGGCTTCGCAGACTATAACCCAGTCAGTCAGATATTAGCAGGCTTTCATGTATTAGCCTTGTCGGCTACTTTTTTATACTTGCAGAGCTTTCAGTATTTTCCGCATCTATGATATTTCAGTCAGACTCTTTAGTAGATTATTATGTTTTACCTCTAGCTCATAGTTATACCACATATTGATCCAGCCATACAGTTGGTTCAATCGGTCACATGCAGTCAGGCACCGAGTGTCGTGTTACGCCCAGACCATGGTTCGGGGCGTGACAATGGCTACTAAGCCCACTATTTATAGATTTCTCTAGGGAATCAAGATCCTAGGACCAAGATACTCTTAAATAATAATAAAAGGATCATTGATGAATATGTAACGACATGCCATGAATGCAAATATTCTTTGTAACTGTTGCTCGTTTAATGTTAGAGAATATTCTCTCATTTAACACAACCCGATTGCAAATACTCGACATGCTCCCGTTGACTATGCTCCATTTGGAATTTACCCGATGTCGATTGCAATTGTTGTATTCGGTGCTGGTTGTTACTGGACTTGTCCTTCGCCTATCTCCGGTTCCACGTGTCCTTCTACCATTTGACTATCTGTTATAAATCAATTTTACCCCTTTCAAATTTATAGTTTAATGCTTTTGAATATCATGAATATTGTTTATACAATTATGAGTAGCTAATCTTTCTTATCTAGGGTTTGATGGAACCTATTAGAGGATGATTTTTCTACTGCGTTTAATATAAATATGCCATTGATTTTTCTTTACTTGTTCAACTACAAGTTTATTGTTGTTAATTGAAGAACTCTCAATTGCCTGTACTTATTTAGTGTGTATAGCTAGGAAGAGGGTATATATTTAGGTAGTTGTTTAATAACATCACACCTAACAGATATGAGGAATCAATACGGAGAGTTTAAAAGTGGGATTAGGAATAACGAAACCTTGGTGCGATCCTAGTGAGCGGTGAATTAGTGGCAGTTTGTGTAGTTCGAAAGAATACGCCTAATAAATTCTGGTAATTGGTCGGAAGAGAATTACGACACCCAAAGTACTCACGATCGGTAAAGAATACTTAGACGAATTTATAGGAAGCGTAGCGAAGAAGATTCCGAAAATTGAGGAAGTCATAACCTTAGAATTCTTCAATCTTGTTTATAACATTTACACTGCTAGTTATAAATTTACATCATTTTAATTACTTTGCTCTTAGTTGGTAATCACTTAAATTATTATTTAAATTTTTTGAAGGTTGATTATTTGAATTCTTGCGAAACTAGATATCGTGATTAGTACGTTAATTCTTGTATAATTTGATTCGGGATTTGTAAATCGGATTATTTTTGCAATGCTCGCTTAATCCTTTTTATAAGACATAGTTAGGCGAGATCATACAACAATTACTCTTTTCATATTTTTCAATTAAATGTGTCGAGAAGCTTTTATCTGAAGCAATTCCTTATACCAAAATCTTAGACTTAGTTGATGTGCCGAGAAACCTTTAAATTTTTCTGCTGAAGCAATTCCTTTCACAAAAATCTTAGAGTTTGTTGTTCATAAAAGTTGGACATTGATACGGACTCTCTCATAAGAGAGATCTATGGTGTATTGTGTATTTCCTTTCTTTAATAGGAAATTAAGCATCTCTACTATACACTGGCTAACATGTTTTGTTATCTCTTTAGTATGAGAGTCTCTTGGAAAATTGAAGTTCTTGCATGTATGCTAACCAAGAGGGTTGCTATGATGGTAAGCAACCCGCACTTCCAACTAAGAGGTTGTGAGTTCGAGTCTCCCCAAGAGCAAAGTGGGAAGTTCTTGGAGGAAAGGATGCCGGGGGTCTATTTGAAAACAGTCTCTCTACCCCAGGGTAGGGGGTTGTTGTTGTTGTTACATGTATGCTAAGCGAGACCTGTAACTTTTACTGCGAGTCTGCTGTTGTATTAGCTTAATATTACTCCCTCTAGTTTCAAAAAGATTAATTCCTTTCTAAATTTGAAACTAATTTAATTTTAAATATTTTATTTTATTTTATTCTTAACGAATTTTTGTTATAGCTTCGGAAATACTATGGCTTGTCGAAAACCACAAGTTTTAAAATTTTAATAATCTTACAAATATTATGAATATTTAATAATTAAAACACAAAGTTGCAAAAGGTTTTATGTTTTTTCTTAAATATTATGCTTAACCAAACAGGGTAATTTCAAATCAAATGGATGGAATAGTATGATTTTCTCTGGAAAAAAAAAATACATAGCAACGTTAAAATGCATAGCCAATTGTATAAAATCTAAAAAAAAAAAATAACTCGCTTTGTTCCAATTTATGAGATCACATTATCTAATTAGTTTGTTAAAAAAGTAGCTTTTTCGATTTAGGAATAATGTAATTTAAACTTTTCATTTTATTCTTGACGAGAACTGTTAGAACCACAAACTATTATGTAAATATTCACTGTCACAAATTTCAAAAGCTTTATAACTACATAAATATATAACATAACTATAAATTTCAAAAAGTTTGTATTTATTTCTTAAGTTTTATGCATAATTAAGCTTTGCCACTGAAATGAAATGTGGGAATAAAGCAAAAAGTTGTGCACGGTAGCATGGTCAACTTAGGGGAGGTGGCCTAAACTATTCCTAAATCCTTCGAAGAAGTCAGTTATCTCTCTCTCTCCCAAAAGCAGCGGATGACAACTATCCAACGGTCTTCTTTCAATCAGCTTCAAAGCATATATCATGTACTATTCAACATCATATCTTTAATCCTTAAAAGAATGATTCAATTTCCATCAAACGACATAAATTTGATTGAAATTTAAAAAAAAAATTAAAATTATATTGAAAAATAATTTTTGAAAGTTAAAATTATGTTGTTCACTTGTTGCCTTTTTGTTTAAAAAAGTCATCAGTTATGCGATTGGGTATTGAATCCTCTTAACAAGGATTTACGCAGGGGAGGCCCTACCTTAAAGCAGGTAAAGCAACTGCTTTAGATCCCATATTTGTGGGGGCTCCATTTTTTGTTACACCTAATATATTATATACGCCATATGTTTCAATTTAGATGAGGTTGTTTAACTCGCAACAGGGTTTAAGAAGAAATAAAGACTTTTAAAACTTGTGGTCTTAAAAGCTTAAAGGGTAAATGGATTTGCACCAAAGAAATTGCATTTGAAATGAAAATTAAACCCGAACTTCGTAAGAAACGTGTAATATAAAGAAAAAAATAATTTGACGAGAATATTGATATTGAAATCTCAAAATCTCTCGAAGAGCCATTTAGAGTTAATTACTTTTTATACATAGTAGACAAGACGATTTTCTTCACTTCAAAATAAATTTAAACAATTCGAAACATATGAAAATATTTTTTATTTTCTATTTAGTGTAAAAAACTGAGATCACCAGATGATGGAAATTTAGAAAAATACTGCCAAGAATAAGGATAAGTTTCCATTAATCTTTCTTGATTTATGGTCTTGACGAGCTTTCCATCGACTGGGCATATCTCTGCGGTATTTGAGTCATATTTGCTGGATCCCTTGATTGTCCGATGATTGTGTTTCTCTTTGATTTGGAATCTTCCAATAATAGCTTCCGCCAGTCTCTGATTGATTATCCTTGCCAGATCTCTCCGTTGTTTCTTCCTTTTTCATTGCTGATCCCTTTCCTTGTTAGCTTCCTGCAATCATTGATTGTCTGTTTTTGCCGGATCTCCGCTACTTCTTTCTTTTGCGTTGCTGATTATTGATTCTTTCCTTTGATCTACTTCTGCCTGGTACTGCTTCTTGAATCCATTTAATGTATTCCTTGAGACTCTACACCAAATGTAATATATTATTTTTCATCATTGAAACTTATAATTAATAATCTCCCATTTCCAATGATGACAAAAATAATATATAAACAACAGTTGACTTCCCTATAGTTCTTGTAGTCGACTCCCCCTTAACGAGTGCAGTCAGCTCCCCTTAATGGGTGCACATTATTCAGTCGACTCCCTCTAAAAAAGTGCCAGATACTTTAGTCTTGCCTTTAGTCGACTCCTGCAATGTGCTTCCTATACCTGTAATGTATATAATTCTTCTCCCTTTTTTTGACATCAACAAAAAGGGGATCAACACAGACTAAAACAAGCAATGGAAAGATAACTACATGCTAGGCAAGTATTATAGATACTAAAGTTGGCATTATAGGCATGCAAAGTTATAGCAAAAAAATTAGCGAGTTATCCAGTCCAAAACAGCAAAACACAAAAAAATAACACCGTTTGAGATTTCTACAACTAGCAACGTAAGAAATAAGTAAGCGTATTGCAAATCGCCTCCTTCAGTCATTCAAAGCTAGCATTGGCTGAAATAGTGACCCCATCAATCCTGTCATGCACTTCCTTAAATGCTTTTACTGTATTTTCCCCAAGTCTGAGCATTTTGACCCTCATCTTTGAAACATCCGACCTTGTCTCCTTGGAGATTGTATGGATGTCCCCAAAAGTGGACTGAGTGGCACCAAGAAGATCTTGGATGATGGACAGCTTGTTGTCAATGATAGTCAGTTTCTTAGTAAGATCAGGATAACTTACACTGTGATGGGAAGTCGAGGCTTTGGTCTTGGAATCAGGTTGAACATTCTTGACTTCACCATCTTGTTTATTCACCCAAAATCCCTTTACACACACATAACCCATACTAGCAAACGCTATAGAATTTTAGAATTTTGAACAGAGACAGAGGGGTATTCTGAGATAGAGATGTTGTGGGCTTCCAAGATGTGAGTGATAGCCATACCATAAGTCAAACTGGTGTGATCATCAACACTTTCTATCATGAAATTTATGACCCAAGAGGATACATTTGGTCACAAGACAGTAAAAAAGAAAGGTATATCGTTGAGAGAAGGTAGAGAATGATCCAGTGCGAGGAAGAATAGTTGTTGCAACAATGTGGGATAGAACTCAGGTTTCAAAGCTAACATCAGTGGGACCTAACTGGTTAGGGAAGAAATAAGATGGACACTCGGCAATATAATGTTTTCCTTGATCAAAAGAAATTTTGAAGTCCTTAAGCCAAGTATTTTTGAAAAAGCATAGGAAAACCAGAGCACTTACACTGAAAAATTGAGTCGAACATGGCACAATCAAGAACAATGCGTTTTACCTAAAACTAGGGATTCTAACTTATCAGGCTTGGTAGAACGAAGATTTACATAAAATATTCTCACTAAGGGTTCATAGACTTTAGGAGGGGATACAAAGAGGAATTTTGACCATCCTTGAAAGACAAATAAATCCTTTACATACAATTGAGGGCTTCCATGCCATTAAGGTCAACTACTCTGCCATGAGCAATGGATTTGTCTTTCAGAGCAACAAAGAAATCCCTATCTGGGGTATCCCAAAAATTGAGGTATGACTTTAGAGAACTTGAAAAGGTCTACTTTGAATTTCTTGGAGGGTAAGAGATTCATAGAGGTCTTCCATAGGCCTTTTTCCTTGGGCTTTTTCTCCTAAGTGATAAAAGTGATATGAGAAATCTTCATGAGAAGAGGCAAACCCTTCTGAGTGGTCAGACCCTAGGTTTACTGGTTCTGGAGGCTGAGAAGAGGGTTTCCTCTAGAATGAGTACTTTTTCTAGTAGAGGAAGATAGGGTTTTGGAGTGTTTAGCCATGGGAGAAGCTATTGGGAAGAAGTTTGAAAGATTTAAGATGAGGGTTTCTGAGCGATAAGAACGATGGAGTCAGAAAAGAGTGATTCATAGATTAAAAAGGTAGAATTTTGACGATTGAGTACAAAAAAGGAAAGAGTGTCAGTGAGAAGTCATGATAATTGTTTTTCCTTTCTTGAAAGCTGCAACTGATGGGAAAATAGAGGGAAATTGGAGGCGCAAATGACTACAAACATACAAATTAAAACATTAGGCATATAAGAATTTAGAACTATCAAACAGGTCCTAATTTTTATGATCAAGAGAAATAATAACAAGTAGTCCTCTTAGGAGACAAAATCTATATTCAAGTAAAGGCTTACTGAAAATATTTGTTTATTGACCAGTAAAGCCAACAAATAATAATTCTATATCGTCCTTGAAGACATGATCTCTAATGAAATGATATTTGATGTCTATATGCTTCGACCTAGAGTGATGCACAGGATTCTTTGAAATACATATAGCACTAGAATTATCAAAGGAATATTTGAATAGGTTTAAAAAATAGTTCATAGTCACCCAGTTGATGAGACATCCATAATAACTGTGCACAAGTTTGTCCAATTGCGATATATTCAGCCTCTATTGTGGATAGTGCAATTGATCCTTGTTTCTTACTATTCCATGATATCAGTGATTTTCCAAGTAATTGACATATCCCGCTGGTGCTTTTTCTGTCTTCCTTATCGCTCGCAAGATCCTCATCTGAAAAACCTTCTAGTTTAAAATTGTTAGAGCGTGGATACCATAGTTCGTAAGAAATAGTTCCAATAAGATAACAAATTATTCTCTTTACGACAATCAGATGTGACTCCTTAGGAGCTGACTGAAACCTAGCACATTTGCATACACTAATTATAATATCTGGTCGACTGGCAGTTAGAAAGAGTAAAAAGCCAATCATTCCTCGATATTTGGTTTCATCAATTGGGTTTCCCTTTTCATCTTTGTCAAGATTTGTTGACGGGCTCATTGGTGTGCCAATAGTTTTAGCACGGCTCATACCAAACTTTTTAATTAGTTCCTTTGTATATCTCTTCTGGCATATAAAGGTTCCTTCTTCATATTGTTGTATTTAAAGTCCAAGGAAAAATGTGAGCTCTCCCATCACACTCATTTCAAATTCACTTTGCATAAGATTTGCAAATTTCATGCACAAAAGAGGGTTAGCACTACCAAAGATAATATCATAAACATAAACTTGAATAATAAGATTACTTTCCGATGATCTTTTGATATAATGTAGTGTCTACTTTACCTCTTATAAAGTCGTGATCAAGTAAAATGAGCTAAGCCTTTCGTACTAGGCTCGTGGAGCTTGTTTAAGTCCATACAATGCCTTGGTCAACTTATACACATAGTAAGGAAACTTTGAGTCTTCAAAACCAGGAGGTCATTTTACATATACCTCATCCTCAATGAAACCATTTAAGAAAGCACTTTTGACATCTATCTGGAAAAGTCTAAATCTTTTGAAAGATGCGTATGCAAGAAGAATTCGTATTGACTCCAGTCGAGCTAATGGAGCAAAGGTTTTATCGTAGTCGGCTCACTCCTATTGTGAGTACCCTTGAGCTACTAATCTGGCTTTGTTTCTCACAACCTTTCTATCCTCATTGAGCTTGTTTATGAAAAACCATGTTGTTTCAATTACAATTGTGTCTGCAGGTTTAGGCAGTTGTTTCCACACTTGGTTTTTGTCAAATTGATTTAGTTCTTCCTGCACTTCTTATACCCATCTTGAGTCTTTTAAAGCTTCTTCTATCTTCTTTGGTTCAATTTGAGAGATCAGTGCTATATTTGCCTTTTTCTTGAGAGCTCCCCTAGTTTTCATTCCTTCACTTAGGTCTCATATGATGAACTTTTGAGGATATTTTGGTTCATTTCTCCATTCATTTGGACGTGTTACTTTCATATAAGTAGTTGACTCCTTCTGTGATTCTGGTTGACTATTGCTAATCTCATTAGTTGACTCTGTGACACCATCCAACCTGTTAGTCGACTCTTGAGGTTTGCTTGACTAAAGTGTTTCTTGATTTTGATCTTTATCACCTGCAATAATTCCTTTCTCGGTCGTAGCGTTATTTTTATCAAATATAACATGTACAAATTCTTCTATAGATAAAGTGCATTTATTATAGATGCTAAAAGATCGACTATTTATGGAATAACCTAGAAAAATACCTTCATCACTTGTTGGATCAAATTTTTCAAGATTGTCCTTACCATTGTTTTGGATGAAACACTTACTCCCAAATAGATGGAAATAACTTTTGTTGGGTCGTTTACCTTTCCATAGTTAATATGGAGTTTTCTTCAAGATAGGTCTTATGATATATCTATTGAGATTGTGACAAGCTGTGCTTACTGCTTCTGCCCAAAAGTAATTTGGCAAGGAATATTCTAGTATCATAGTTCTCGCCATATCTGGAGGGTTCTATTTTTCCGCTCAACTACTCCATTCTGTTGATGTGATCTTGGAGCTGAGAAGTTGCGGGTGTATCCTTGATTATTGCAGAAGTCTTCGAATTCTCTGCTTTCAAATTCCCCTCCATGATCGCTTTGAATAGTTGTAATAAGATACCTCTTTTCTCTTTCAGCTTTTTTATAAAAGATCTCAAAGTTTTTCAAGTCTTTATCTTTGTGAGATAGAAAAATCACCCATGTAAAATGTGAGTAGTCATCAACAATAACAAAAATATACCATTTTTCTCCTATGCTAGCAGTTCTGGTGGGTCCAAACAACCTGTCATGTCTTCAGTAGCACAACCTGTTTTTTTGAACTTTACTTCATACCCTGAATCACATAGCTGACTTATACTCAAAAGATTGTAGTTGAGTCCATTTACAAGGTAAACTTCAGTAATATCACAGTTATTATTGAATGTAACTGTGTCAGTGCCGACTATCTTCCCTTTTGAGTCATCCCCAAATTTGACACTTCCTCCATTTATCTTTGTAACTTCTTTGAATAGGGTTTTTTCACATGTCATGTGACTGGAACATGCACTATCTAAGTACCATTTTCCTTTGCAGCTCTTCATGTGGTGTTCCTGCAAAATATAATTATCACTTCCTTTTAGGTACCCAAGCTTTCTTGGGTCCTTGTGGGTTAGTATTACTAAGATCAAGGTTATGTTTGGTTTCCAAATCCACCCTGAAACATTAGATTTATAAAATCGTCAAAAGAAATACTTATGTCCACTTTTATTACAGTAGTGACACACAAGGGCTGATCCATTCTTGGATCTTCCACTTGTGTTAGTACTAGCGGACTCTGTTCTAGCTAGTCCTTTTTCAGTTGACTTGTAAGTTTCCTGGTTTGACTTGACAGAATTATGACTGGTGGATTTGCGCATGTTATTGAGTTGCATTTGCAATTCCTGAAATTTATCTTCAAGTACCTCCTTTTCAATTTCACATACTTCAAGCTCCCCAATCTTTCTTTTCCCTTTAGTTCATTTATCATTTTTTGAGAATCTTTTAAGTAAGGTCAAGAATATCCTGCAACTCATTACATCTTTCATAATTGTAAGATCTTACCTCACTTGTTTCATCTCGTGCCATGAAACGATTTTCATTGTCATCTTTGCATTCGCCGTCTGATGCATCTTCATCTGTCAAGCAGCCTGAGAGTTTGTTCATGTCATTTTCCAGGAGTGTCATGAATCATAGATTTGCTATCTCTTCGGGTTCAGAACTATTTTCATTTCTCCAGCTTCCAAATGATTTGTTCTTGTTGAATCCTCTGAAAACCTTTCTTTTAAGATCGTGACATTCAGCTTTAACATGCCCATATCTTCCACACTAATAGCAGTTTCTATCATTCTTGTCTTATTCATTGTATTGCCCGGTTCGCCTGGGCGGTATCCTACCTCTTCTTCTGTTTCTGTATCTTCTCGATAGACCATCCATGTTCCTTGATGCCATGGAAATTTCTTCTTAAATAGCTTCAGGGTCATCATCAATATCATTGTCTATTATTTCGGTTGTAGCCTTGAGGGTGGCTGTTTTCTTCTTTTCTTCCTGGTTTGTTTTCTTGAGGTGAGTTTTCTCGAATGCTGTAAGATTTCCTTGAAGCTCATCATAAGAGAGTTTATTTAGATCTTGTGATTCAATTGCAAGTACTTTTGTCTGCCAAGTGGTAGGTAGACTCCTTAGAATTTTCCGAACTTCATCATTACTTGAGTATGGTTTACCAAAAGCTTTTATATCACTAATGATTTTGATGAACCTTGTGTAAGGCCCCGTAAAAATTTTGTGCTTAAAACCTAGTAGCTCATAGTGTCAAGGTTCGAATATTGTGTTAGGAATGTGTTGAATTCTTGGTTCGGACCTTTTGTAGTGATCTAAGCTTTAAAAATCAAAAGAATAAATTTTTCTAGAAAATTGTCATTTCTGCGGTCAAGAATGCGGTTGCAGATCAGCTATGCAGACCGCATTCCTACCGCAGAGTGTAACAGAAGATTTGTCAAAAATTGCAGTTAAAATGCGGTCAATTCTGCGGCGCATTATGCGACCGCAGAACATGAATGCAGACCGCATTCTTGTCGCAGATCGTGTCACAACATTTGGTTTTTGAGGAGCAATTCTGCGGTCCATTATGCGGACCGCAT
>MU685753.1:34869-51270 GCA_026770625.1 Nicotiana glauca
AATCGCCATTGAAATCGATATGTGTACCAATTGTGAAATCATTGATGAGGCATTGTGAAAGGAGACAGCAGGAGAGTTTGTAACCTGTGGGGAACTGATTGTCCCTTTGTTTGGCTTGATTGTGCCTTCCATATGTGTTTGGTTGTTGCTCCTATTGTTATTTTCTACTTGTGTATGGTTTGAGGACTACTTGAAACAAAGTTAAGTGTTGAAAACTTGTTTGGCTTGACTTTTTATTTCTTTATGTATTTGTTTGTTGTTTCAATTACCGTGACTTACTTGTCTATGGCTTGAGTTTACTTGGGACAAAGCTTGTTTATACATACCAGTACAATTCTAGTGTACTGACGTTCCTTTTGCCGGGGGCGCTACATTCGTGTTATGACTGTAGGTGGATTCGTAGCAGGTACTTTAGTTCATCAGCAGTAGCACTCCTTCATCTTCCATTGGCCGTTTGGTGAGCCCCTTTCCTCTCGGGGCCCTGCGTGGCTCATGCCGCTTCTATTTTCGGAGTCTTATTTTGGTTTTTGTGTAAGGTATAGCCGGAGCCTTGTTATCGGCAAGTACTTATTATCCTGTCATATCTTAGAGTCTCCGTAGACAGTAAATATGGGTTATGGACTTATGTAATTATAGGTCGGGCATTGTAAGTTGTAAACTTGTTAAAGAAATTAAGCATGTTGTGTATGTTTCGAAAAAAGAGTGATTTCAATTATGAAATGGTTAATCTTTGGTTAATAAGTAATGAAAAATACAGGGGTAACACGTGGGTTAGGAAAGGCACCCAGGTCCGCTTGATTGGGGCTACCCGATCGAGCGCCAGTCATGTCCCTCGAGTTTGGGGCGTGACACCTTGCAAATATTTCTTCAATAGTTTCTCCTTCTTTCATTTGGAAAAGTTCATAGTTATGAACTAACATGTTGACGTGAGTCTCTTTCACTTTGCTGGTTCCTTCATAAGTAACTTCCAGTTTATCCCATATTTATTTGTTTGTATCACAGCTAGAGAGTTTTTCATATTTATCTCCACTTATAGCATTATAGAGTAAGTTTCTTGCTTTACAGATGCACCCGGTTGAAACTCACAAAGTGCCGAGCAGTACTCCTCCAATAATGAATTGACATTGACTTGAACAACTACCATCTACTCGTCTGTGTATTCATCTATATCTTTTAGATCAGCCGGTGGTAGAGCAGCTGTTTGTAGTTTCCCTTTTTGATAGCTCGCCAAATTTTTCTTCATAGGACTTTGCATATATTTCCATACGCACTTTCCAGTGAGAAAAGTATTGTCCATTGAAATATGGTCGCCTAACTTGTGTTGTTCCTTCTTGAAAGAGTGCTCCCACAATAACTTGATTTACCATGATCTTTTCTCACAAGCTGTTAAGCAAAGAAGTGTGAGACTAGCTCTGATACCAATTAAAAGTACAGAGGGAGAGGGTGAATTGATTATTTTTAGTAACTTTTATAAGTGGTTGACTAGTTTACTAATTAGTTGACTAGAAATAAGAACAGGATAATAGTAAATGCAGAAAATCGGTGTCACAAGTGCACGAGCATCTACTGAAATATACAATATTACTACAACTACTGTCTGGAACAGAAAATAGAGAATACAGTGAATAGGATGGGGTCTCCGTATGCTGCAGATCGTAACATGAAATGAAGCTAACCGCAAAATCTTCTTAGCAGCTATGGCTACGCACCTAGATGACCACCAAATGTACATGTCTCAGTACTTGCACAACTAGTGCAGAAGTGTAGTATGAGTACGTAAATCAATGCATATCCAATAAGTATCTAGTCTAACCTCAAAAAATATAGTAACGAGGGGTCGGCTTCGACACTCACTAGTGGTCCAATAACAATGTACATAAAAGTAGACAAGTGTAAAATGCAATAAGTAGCAACGAAACAGATAAATGTCAGTTACATGATTCTCAATGTAAGAATTATTACGAAATCACCAAATTCCATAAACTGCCGCGAAGGAAAAAAAAAGATAACCAATATCAAATACAATGTCAAATCTCAAGTTAATAAAACTCATATGTATGATGACTCCGTATCGAATGATATGCACAAGTCTGACGAGGTGAACGACGCAATCCCAAAAGAGTGATTGTATAATATCTCGCCGTAGTCATATGACCCGTTCCCATAATACAGCTGAGGTCGTACACCCCGATCCATAGATGCATCTCATAATATTGTCGAGGTTGTGCGGCCCGATCCATAATAATACTACCGAGGAGTTCAACCTGATTCAATAAGAATAATGAAACTTTTGACGGGTCATCAGCCCAAATTGTGAATACATGTGCTAGTTATGAAATCAAGGAACTTTTAGACAAATACGTACAACGTAGGATAAGTCCGTAAGAGAAAGTATACTTTTCGTGGCTAATCAAGTAGCAAGTCAAGTCTCTAAAATAGCAAGGTTCGATACTCTATGCAAGTCTAATTTCTAGCTAAAACATAAATTATAGCATTTAAACAAAAAAGAATAAATCAAGTAGTTCAATTAAAATATGGTGTGAGTCTACATCTACCAAGAAATAATCAAGAATCTAGCATACGCACGGACACTAGTCACCTCAAACGTGCGTAGCTCCCATAACACATAACACGTAGTAATTATAGCACCTACGGGGATAAATTTCCTCTTACAAAGTTAGACAGGAGACTTACCTTGCTCCGAAATTCGATAACCATCTCCAATGCCTCTCTAACACCTCAAACCAATGCAAAATGATCCGAAACTAGCCAAAGAACGCACAAACCAATCAAAATATACTCAAAGACTCGCATTTAACAATTAAAAATAATTCTAAATTCCAAACGAAAAGTAAAAAAAAATCCACTTCCGCCATGAACTCAAATATATAATTTATTCCAAATTTCATGCCTAATTTCGTGTTCAAACTCAAAAATATCATTTCTAGATTATTTTTCCAAAATCTCTCAATTTCCATCAATTTTCATATTTAAATTCATACATAATCCATGTATTTAACTCACAACAAGTTGGTCACTTACCTTGTGAAATATGATGAAAATGGCTTCTCAAAATTTCCCAAAAAATCGCGTTAGCAAGAGAGAAATGAGTTCAAATGAGCAAATTCCCGATTTGCTAAATTATTTTCTTCTTAGACATTACCCATCGCCAAAGGGTCCAAATCCTCATGATCACGAAGCAAAAAGACACCTGGTGACCAAAATATCATAGGTGATCACGTTTGATATACCGTGATTGCGAAATACAAACAACTGCCCCTCCACGAACGCGGGACTATTTCACGTTCGTGAAAACCAACTCGCCCCCAGCCCGCATCAACTCTACCCGAATATGCACCACGACACGCGAATGTGAAGCCCCATCCCAGGCCACTACGCAAATGTATGCACTGTGATGCAAACATGATGAATCCACTCCTAGGCCACCAAGCACACTAGGTGAATGCGGAGCTTCACCCACGATCACGAAGAACAGTAGCCCCCAGCTCCAAATCACTCCTCGTGATCGTGACTCACCATCCGCGATAGTGATGCATACCAAAGACACTAGAAACCAACAACTGCAAATCAAAGGAAAATGGTCCGAAACCATCTTGAGGTCCCCAGAACCTCGACCAATATTACCAATAAGTTCACCATACTATCGCACCCCATTTTCCCGTTAAAGCGGGTTTCAACATCTGACAACACTTTTAGATGGGTATTAAAGGAGGAGAGTCGCCACCTAACGATTTAAAAGAATAGTTTTTGCACAATACTTAAGCAAATAATTTCTTTTATTAATTAATATGTCAAACTTGGTAATTTTTTTGGGAATAATTACAAAAGTACAGAAAAATATTTACATCAGTTTTTGCTTCTAGAACCCGAGGGGAGAGAAGAGTCTTCGTTTTCCTTAGTGGGAGAATTCTATTCCACCACCGGTTCAGGGACTTCATCCTCTTCGATTTCTCCTTCAATTTTCGAATACTCGGAGTTAGTATTCAAAGAATCAGAAGCAATGGGCCGAGCAAGAAGGTTCTCTTGAGCGGTTGTCTCCAGTTCTCGGGCCTTAACAATGTATTCATCGATATTGGAAATGCCTTATTTGGCCTCCTTCAAAGTCTTTCTCTTCGTATGGTATATGGCGTAGGTTTTTTCGAAGACGATGCAATCTTCCTAGGTTTGAAGTTTGGCTCGGAGTTTTTGAATCTTCGCTTGTTTATTTTCATTTTCAGCTTTAACAATGTTGATTTTTGAATCAAGATCAATATTTGTTACGGCATGAATTTGATTCTGCTCCTCGACTTTTGTGAGCCTTTCCTCTATCATTGTTCTTCGATCCTCGACAACATTGGTCTTCTCGATTTTAGAGCACAATCTAGCCTTCAAGTTATTAATATGTTTCATGAAGGCAGACTCATGCTCGGTAGCAGTAGTTACAGTATCATGCAACCCACTTAGCCTTTACATATTTGATGTATTCATGTAGTTGAGCAGCTTTTTGAGCAATTCTTGCTTCTAACACTGGAGGCGCTTAGCAAGTTGATTCTGTTTGGCTAAAAGTTAGTCTCGTTCCAAAGTAAGCTTTTTCTTGTCCAGAATCAACCTTTGCGGGCCCTGAAAAGCAAGAAGGTTGGCTTGAAAAAAGGTTAGAATTAAAGTTAGTAATGTGAGGTATAAACTGAAAATAGATAAAAGAAAGTTAAATGGATACCTGCGCTGAACAATGCATGCTATTGTTAAGAAAACACTCATCGAAGAGAGCATCCATCTTTCTCCAATCTTTTTCTGAGGCTAGCGGCTTTAGATAATTGGCAAGCTCCACCGGCTTGGAAAGTACATGGCACTTATTCAAAACAGAAAGAAAGGCACTTCATCCTCCATGAGGATCTTGAGTGGGTGCTGAATAAGTATTTACCAAATTTCCATTGTTGAGAGACCATGAAGTAGGATTATCTTCCATTTGTTCTGATGGTGCCGGTGAAAAGGAAACAACTAGTAAAGAAGGAGTGGCAGATGTTTTCGTCTCAGAAGTTGGTGGTAGCGGAAGGTAAGATACTGAACTCCTTTGACCGGAGGCGTCGACAGGAATCAGAAAATAGGAATTGACATTTTCAACCAACTCTATTTCCCTAGAGTCCCCGAGCCTCTTCTTGAGGTGGAGTTTGAAGCTTTCTCGCCTGAGCAACCGATTGAGATGATGAAGATATTTTTCTTCTATAAAGAAGAGCCTCTCCACTATCAGCTCCTTCTTCGTCATCGAGGACCACTGTGGTCGGTCTTGTTGGTATTTATTTCATTCTCTTCTCCTGAGTCCCAGCCGAGGAAGTACATTTCCTCTTTGGTTTCTTTTTCTAAGGCTGGGACTCTTATAGGAGGCACCTTCATCGGAAGCAAGAGCAAAATCACAAGCTTGCATTCGGGTGAGGGCACTTTGTAACACGCATCGAGATTCGTCTGGGTCATCGAGAGCCTTGATGATGGGGCATACAACAGAACCCTTCGGAAGTCCTCTACTGTGCAAAGAGTCAATTAACAAATTAGTTCAAAGTTTTTTTGTAAGATCGAAAAGAGGGGAGAAAGAATCTTTGTTTAACATGGATTTTGTGTTTCCACCCATATTTGGGAGCCATTTCTTTCCACCTTTGGGACTCTGGGGTAGTAATATCCAGAATCTTTTACACCCATTGGGCCAGGTTTTGAACCCGTGGTGGGTTCCAATGAGTAGCTGGAATGAAGAAAATAAAAAATTTAGTAAAGAAAGAAGTTTTCTTTTTACATGGAAAGGAAAAAGATACCCGAAGACTTATGGAAAAGATTACATGATTCGGAAAAAGCTAGTGTTGTGGTTAGGATGATGTCCCAGGTAGCAATGACAACGAACTATTCTATCCATCCACGAATGTTGTCGTCGTCAACACTGGTAAGGAGGGCATGGCGACAACATTTTCTAAGCTTTAACACTCCCCACAAAAAATCTTGGGGCAGTATAGATTCATCATGTGCACGAGAGTTAGGGTTTCCCCGGTCTCAGAGCACAATTGCAAAGGCAAGCCACCGTATGGTACACGGAAGGGCCTACTTGTGCCAAACTAATTTGGTATCGGTGACAAAATTCTAAGATTATAGGGTCGATTCCTTCACCTACTCTCAAAGTGAAAGGGCCCAAAGTGAAAGGGTATGAATGAACATACATGAACCCTGGCTTGGAGAAGATAACCCTTTCCACCTCATTGGGGTGAGGATTTCAACGTTGCTCCAATTACATTCCTCCTTTACGACAGGGATGCTAGGAGGACGAATGGAAGAAGGGTACTTGCGAACATGCCAAAATCTGTGACTTTTAGAATTTGCAGGTGTTTTATGTTCTTGAAGGTCAAATTTATACTAAGTTTAAGAGGTATGATGGAGTTCATGGTAGGAGGTTTAGATTCAACTTCAACTTCCTTTGGGTTTCTTTGGGCTACCTCTAAAGAAAAGGCCAAAGTTTCCGGGGGAAGAAATGTTTGAAGACATGTTTATGAAAAAAATTTTACTTAGAAAGTTGAATGTTGCAGAAGGGTCCTGAGGAGATTAACAGAAGAAGAACGAGTTGTAAAAGTAAAGAGTAAAAAAGATGAGAGGTGGAGAAGTTATAGACAACAAAAGTTATGGTCATGATTACCTTAAAAGCCGGGCAAAAATATTTGTTGAATCACGGAACAACACGTGTTCGAGTCATTAAATGCGAGAAGACGTGTGTTCTTTCAAATGTCACAGACCGTTCAGGGACTTTACCACCAAGAAAAGAATTCTTATCTACTTCTTGGTAACACTAAGTCGTTGTCGAAAAGTAGGGGGACTAACTGTATGTGTTAAAAATGGTTAGTGATATTTGGACGAATGGTGAAGTGACACGTGGAATAGAAGACGTATGGGACGTGAGTCAACAAATAACTGGCACCATATGCTAACATGTGACCGATGCTGGATGAATCCCGAAGACAGAGTAGCTGATAGCAAAATATTTAAAGAATTGACATCGGATAGCATTCAATGAGCAACCGTTACAGAGAATATCTATATCTATAGCCTACCATTATGCAACCATGAATGATGATTTTATTCACATTCAAGAGGAGCTTGATTTGGGAAACTTGTCTCCCTAAATACAGCTATAAATAGGAGAATTAACATCCGTTGATAGGGACGAAATATTCAATACAAAAAATAATATTTTGCTAAAAAAAACTACATAATTATTTACTTTCTTCTGCTGTTGATCTTGCTTGTATAACAGCTAATCTCATTGCCTTGCTTGTATTTCCTTTAATTTCATTTCACAATCTTATTTCTGTTATTATTTGTTTTGTATTTTTGGGTCAAATCAATTCACTTGTCTATAAACCGTGTTATAAATTTAACTATATTATTTTAGGAGCAAACAAATTTAATGCCTATTATAATTTTTTTTTTTGGTGATTTGACTCTTTTTATACCAGATTGGTAAGATGTGCATGATATTGATAAAAAACATAATACAAGAGACACTCGTAGGATTATTTTCTTGGGTCAAGGGTCAAAATTATCCCTCTATTATTATTTATTGGTTACTTGTGCCACCCGTTATACTTTTCGTCCATTCTTGTCCTTACCGTTAATGAAGTTTTAAAAATAACCCCTAACCCTAACGTTTTGACACTGTGGCAGCTGACCCCCTCAATTTTTTTATGTCAGTTGCCAAGTCATTAATTAACCCCACAAAGTTAAAACCCTACATACCCCATTTCAGTTGAGCTCAACGAATAACAAGGGCCTTCACCACCGACATCATTGCCATCATCGCGCCGCTAATTGAGCAGCCATCACCTCTGATGGAAAAGCCTCAAAAGCTTTAACGGAGAAAAAGTGGTACCAGGCCATTCCACCGTGCCAATCTTCATCCCCAAACCTCTGCAACTCTCCGAAGAGCACCAGGTAGCCGGAAATAGAGTTCCGACCGTCCAAATTGACCAAAACCAATGTGAAATGATTTCTGTTGATGAGGAGATTGCTCCCAACACCTCAAACAACAACAAAAACGGGCCAATCTTCTCGAATCTGAAGAAAACAAATTCTGCAGAGTCGACCATGTCAGGTGCTCAACAAAATGCCAAAGTCAGGGGAAAACATGCCCAGATACATAAATTTGTACAAACATAAGAAAAAGGGGTAGAAGCAACCCCATCACCAGTATCTTGCCGTTGATCGAGTAACAACCACAAAAATTACTGTCTATGGTTTCAATGTGCAGATATGTACGAATTGTGGTGGCCAATCTGGTTGTGTTGTATTTCTACTAAATCTATGAAGATTTTTTGTGGGTTTTACTTGCAAATAATTAAAGATTATTCAGTCGACAATTCTTCGGCGTTAAATTTTTGTACTATGTAATGTATCAAGTTTCAATTTGTTTGAAGTGAGTTTTATCCTATGGATCGAGTCAGCTGCAAATAACTATTTATTGTGACAGAAGATCTATGATGGTACAAGCTATTATTGTTTTCTATTAATTTCTATTTTTTCTGTTTCTTTAGTTAAGGACTTGCGGCCTTAAGAGTAAATTGGTTCTTTGTTTGGTGTTTCGAAATGATCATAGAGTGCGAGGAGCAGTGGTTTTTGGACGGGGATAATGGCTATTGGTAAAGTTGGAAGGTGAGGGAGTGTGAGGGAGAAAAGATGATAATATTTTAATAAGAAAATGGGTGGGTTAATTAATGACTTGGCAGCTGACATAAAAAAAATTGAGGGGGTTAGCTGCCACATTGTCAAAATGTTAGAGTTAGGGGTATTTTTTTCAAACTTCATTAACGGTAGGGACAAAAATGGACGAAAAATATAAAGGGTGGCACAAACAATCAATAAACAATAGTAGAGGGTCAATTTTGACCCTTTTCGCTATTTTCTTTTATGTAAAAATCCTAATAATGTGGAAAAAGAAAAAAAAAAAAAAGAGAAAAGAGAAACATCGAGCACCTTTCAACAAAAAGCCAAAATAATTTTGTGCATTAAATTGTGTGCTGGTCAACTCACTTCCGTGAGGAAGAGGAAACTGTCTATTTTCTCTATCAAAATCAAAAGAAGAGGCTAACAACCCTTCTTTCCATCACCACATACCGCACCATCAATGCTCAATCTCTCATCCTTCCCCATTTCGATAGGAAAAGGGTAAACGCGTATTTATCTAACATTCACCAAAATAACATTATCATCTTTCATCCCACCTAAATCTCTTTTTCAAAGAGGTTTTTTGGGTTTTGATGTTTACTGATAAAGCATATTTCAAAATTTTCAATCACTGTTCAGTTTGTTGATTCACTGAAGGGCTCTCTACCTATTCATATTTCTTCTATTATTCATGGTACTCTCTCTCCCTCTCTCTCGCTTTCTGTATTCATAGTATTTGCGGGTCGCTATATATACATATTAATTTTCCTTCTGATTTAGATATTTAGAAATTATCCGAGATAAATGTAAGCTGTAATTTTCTTTTCTAATGCATTGGCCTAGTGGTCAATGAAATGAATGTAAAACCATGAAGTTTCTGGTTCAGCAAAGGTTAAAAATATTCGGTCATTTTTTCATCGGTTTAAGTCTTTGGTGCGCAGAACTATGGCATATCTGAGATAACAAGTAGTTCTTGGAATAGTCGAGGTGCCCTGAGCTAGTACGGACTCACAAAAAAATGTTAAAAAATTTTGTTGTGAAAAATTACTGTCTTAGCAAAAAGAGGTTAGATTATGGAACGGAGGGGTATATGGGGACTTATGATGTTAGTTTTTTCTCTCTGTGTTTGAATTATGTTTATCTTACTTTTCTTAAAACAATGAAATGTTCATTCTCTCTGTAAACTAAGATTAACAGTTGCCCTCTGAAAGTGAATCTAAGTGGGCGTGTGCTCATAAGAATTGTAAATTTTTTTTAAAAAAAATTAAAATTTATTTTCAAGTAAAAATGTTATTTGAAAATTAGAGTTGTGTTTTGACATGAATATAATTTTAGGTTGTTTTTAAATTTTTTTGAGTTATCTGAACGAAATTTTTTGAAAAATAGCTTTTTAGAGTTTTTCAAATTTTCGAAAAATCCGAAATTCATCGAGTGAAAATTAAAAATTTTATGGCTAAATACTGATTTCGGAGGAATTGAACTTTTTTTAAGAAAAGTAAAAAAATTCTTATGTCCGAACGGGCTCTAAGTCTATTTTCCCATAGAGACATGAACTTTAGCTTTATTAATGAATGAATGGTTCAATTCCCATGAAGATAAAGAGTTTTCAAGTTTGCTTTTTATTTATTTTCCCTTTTCTTAGGTTGTACTGTTAGTGGAGGACATAGTTCAATAGTATCAACTGCTTAAAACAATCTCACTTTTTTTCCTTTTTATATGTTTATGTGGGAGATGTAATAGGCTGTACAAGTCTGACAAGATCTTTCTTCACTTTTTGGCTTTTTGTCTTCCTTTCAAAAAGCCACCAACCATGCAATTGGCCATTGGGTCCACTTAATTTGTACATAAACTGTGTTTTTTGTTGCATGGGTGCCTGAGTTGTTAAAAATAATGGTAACAAATCATTTCAAGGCCCGAAATGACTTCTTCTTACATTCTTTTCCCTGGAGAAATTTACTAATGTCACATAATTAAGTTAATAAATTATTTTTTCCTAGCTTTATTGTAAGTTTTTTTACTTTATTTGATTTGTACTCTTGAAACAACTAAAGGAAGTGCCAACTTAAGTTGAAAGTTGTTCTTAATCAGGTTCTATTGTAGCCTTCCTCAGAAACAGGTAGGTGGTATTATATTCATGTTAGTGACATTGAAACTAGAGATGCAAATAGATGGAATATGATAAATTTATTTGGGAAGAGTTATTGCACATGGTTATGTATTACAAGATATCTATTTTAACAATAGTCATGTGAAGATGTTCTTTAGTTAAAGTAAAACAAAACAAAATTCGTTTTGAGCAGTCAAGGTTGAAGTGATAGCTGACCTAATTAAAAATGTATTTTATTTTGTTGCTTCTTGGAGGAATAGACTTGTACTCTACATTAAATTGTTACTGCACAAGTTTTTCTTTAAGGTCTTGATCTTTTTATACTATTTTATTCTTATTCTAATTTTCTTCAGTTCCCTTGTCAACTTTGATCTCCTCTGGTTTATTTATGGTTTTGTTGGGTCAATATTCAGACAGTGATCTGGATCATTAATTATGTAAAAATTTAGCAAAAGAACTATCTGGACGGTTTTCATGATTGAATGAATTATTTTCCAACTCTCTTGATCATTAAGGTTTTTTTCTTCTCCTGATATTTGAATGGTTGTATTTTCTCATTGCTAGCTATATTCTACTTTATTTCATAGTTTGACATCATACTTATATTTTAAGTAGGTAGAGTCACTTGTTTCATGCTATTTGTAAGCTTCCAAGGATGGAGTAGTTGGCTATGAGACATTTATTTATGCAACCAAATGCATCATTATGAATGTCATTTTAACAACTTGACAGTTTATAAAAGATTTTTCTTCTTCAATAGAGAATGAAGTTCCAGTGATTAAGGGTCATGGATTGTGAGAATAAGGATTCTGAGCTCAGAAAAATTGGATCATCTCGCACAAGCAGTGCCGCTTCTTCTCTCAGGAGGCGTTCTTTGAGTTTGTCGTTTTCTCTTCCCAAGAGGCTGAATGATGATGATGAAGAAAGCGAATCTGTATCTGAAGCAGGAGATATCGGGGATCGAGAGCTTCAAAGCAATAGGTACAGTGGGAGTGGTAGGCTGAGATTAATTGGTGAAAATGCACCAGAACATGGAGTGGTTGTACCCATTTCAGCGGAATGGTCTCATGATCCCAATGCTATGAGTAGTGTTGCTCCAGTATCCTCATCGAAATTGATCTTACAAACCGAGCATAAAAAGAATGTGAGTATCAATTGGCCATTTTTCATATTTTATAATTGTTGCTTATATTTGATGTAGATATTCCAATCTACTGTACAATAGTATATCTCCAGTAAGATTTGTTCTTACAAACAGTAATCTCCATGCAGGAAGAAAAAACAGAGGTGCCATGGGTTTTGGAGTATGCTTCATGCCTCTTGTTCCTAGCTGTATTTGGAATACTGGGGGTAATGTACAATATCTATTATTTTGAGTCCACTAAAAAAATTACTGGTCATCTATTGCTTTACTTGGCATATCACATTTTGTTGCTTTCCAAGTCGAAAGAGAAGTATGGTACTTTGTGAATATCCTGTGATTCTGCTTTTGTTTCATCTGCATTTACACTTCAGCGGTATATTTGATTGTTTCTTACTGCTCTTGGGGCTAATTTCAAATTGGTTAATTTCCTATGCTTTTGCAGTGTCATCTTGTTATTTGGATTCTTTAGTAAATTGTTGTCCTGAAAGCGTCTTCTATGTCTGGTTTGTTCGATTGGCATTTTTAGTTGAAGTTCTTTCATGTATTGACTTTTATGACAAAAAAATCTGTATTTTCAAAATAGAGGTATGATTATTGATTTTGGAAGGTATAATTGGTGGTTTTGATATGCTTTTGTTTGTTGAAAATGTATTTATTTCTCATCGGCTGATATCTTGTCTGAACTCTGAAGATAATTTCATTGTTGGGATCTGGTTTTTGGACAAGTTAGTGTTGATTTATCTAAGAATGACCTATTCATGTCTGCATATCTTTAATCTTGAGGCATTTGAAGTGTGTAAAATTTTTGCTTTGGTATAAACAGTAGGATTATTGTTCCATAGTACTTTTCTTTGCCTTTTGCAAGAACTCGAAGCAACGAGTTTACACAAGGAAAGATAGGGAGGATTCAGTGCATAACAAAGCTCTTTAGCCTATAGCTATCAAATGTCAGCAAGAGCTGTAGGATTGTCATATTTTTTGATGATTGGCTTGTTAGGAAGTCCATATGGACCTCTTGTTATGTTTGTTTTCTGTATGATGACATCTTTGTGTTTGCTTGGAATGCTAGAATCAGCTTGTGCAGTTATAGAAAATTGCAAAATAGCACCAGATGGCAATACAAATTTACAGGGATCTGATTATGTAATTATCTGCAGGTTCTGTTGAGGTATGGTCTCCAAATACTGTTCGGGCCAAGAATAGTTGGTGCTACAAGTGACCACAGTTATATGTATCTGGACCTGCCTTCTAACATGGTATACCATTCTTTCTCTTCTTTTTTATGTACTTGTTTATCTGCTTTCTGCAGTAGGCAATATATATGGCTATCCAATCGATAAGATTTAGTTAAAAGCACGAAAATTTATCCGTGTTGAAAGAGATGAAAAAACTGCACTTGCTGTAATGGAGCAATGCCAGATTGAATTTCCTGGTTCTCATGTTGGTCTTACTTCTCTTTAAGCTATGAGAAATTGCTATTGAAAGGAGTTGTGACATTAGTTCATTTCTACAAGCGATAATTAATCTGTGTTGAAAGAGATGAAAAAACTGCACTTGATGCATTTGCTTTTAGCATAGTGATATCATCAAACAAATTCTACTCTGGAATAGAATGAAGCTTGATAAATCTGACACTTATTTTGATAGCTTTTTATTCTTTGCAAAATATATTAGTAATGATCATAGGACTGTTATCAAGCTTGCCGGATCACGTTTTCAGGGGAATCACCCCATTCTGAACTTGGATTTTATAAAACAAAGAAAAAACTGTACAAAAGGGGAGGAAAGGTTTGATGGCATGAGTGTCTTATGTGAGAAAGGACTCCTACCCTTTACATTATAGTGAAATGTAGCTAGTATGACGCATGAAATCTATACTATATGAAGGAGGACTATACTTTTGTATAAAATTTCATTAAAAGTACAGCCCTCCTTTTATACAATGCATAGTAAGACATTGTGAAAAACATAGTTAGTACTATACTCGGTTCTTGTAGTTTTCCTATGTAACTGAAATGTTTTGCTTGTTTCAACTTCCATACATCCTTGATCAGTAAGGTCGTGAGTCGTGAGCTAAAACCAGAACTAGTGATCTAGCCATTATTATGTTTCTCTTGTGACTCATTTGTCCTAATTGTATTTCGTCCCAATTTTCGTTTGGCTACTTAAGGTCGGTTCGTTCTTGATGGGTTGGTTTGGTGCGGTCTTTAAAGAGGAAATTTCCAGATTTTCAACTTCATTGGCCATTGGATTGTCAACTGGTTTTCTAGGAAGCCTTACAACTTTTAGTGGTTGGAACCAGAAAATGCTCGATCTTAGTGTTGAAGACCAGTGGGTTTTTGTAGTCCTTGGCTATCTCATAGGTATATATTGTTTTCACGAATAGATGTACTATTCTGGTTGATATTTTTCCCTTTAGCTCCCCTATTAGGCTTATTAGAGGAACCATTGTCTCCTTTTCTAACTTATTATTGCTACGCTATGAATTCTTGTAGGTTTATTTCTTGTTGCCTACTCATTCATATTCGGGGTTGAGACTGCCAAAGGTGTCCGTTGGCTCTACAGAAGAGCCACTATGAATTCATTCAACTCTGGCACCGGCTACCATTGGAGAGTAGATAGCTACAAGCGACATGTACTAGTTATTCTCTTTCTGCTATGCATTCTATTTCTGCTTTGGGGTATGAGCATAGGACTGGAGGTAACTGAATTCAGCAGTGGCAGCACAAAAGCGCAGTTGTGGCTGGCATGCATAGTTGGTCCATTTGGGGTGTGGATCAGGTGGTTCTTAGCACGACTAAATGGACGCGGTTTAGGAAAATCAGGCTTGCTCAAATGGTTACCTTTCGGGACTTTGATAGCCAATGTATTAGCAGCTTGTGTCATGGCAGCACTTGCCACCTTGAAGAAAGCAGTGAGTATAGCCAGCCTCTTGAAACATAGTATATATATATTAGGTTAATCGTCAGGCATTAGGTTCATCATATTTTTCCTTATAGAATTAATACTTATTCTAATTTTTGTATAGGTTAAGACGCAGAGGTGTGATACTGTTGCTTCTGGTATTCAATTTGGGCTACTGGGCTGTCTAAGTACAGTTTCCACTTTCATTGCTGAATTTCATGCAATGAGAGAAAGTAAGTATCCATGGAGGGCGTATGTGTACGCTTTGTCTACAATGCTTATGTCATTCATCTTGGGGACTCTTATATACTCCGTCTTTGTTTGGACTGAAAATTCCAATTAGAGCAAAGATCAAGTTAAGCCCTTATGATCAACGTAAGGACTTTGTTGATTTTTGATATGTCTGGGCTGTTAGCCTGTTACATGAGTCCTGGCTGGTTATTTCCCAGGAAACAAGAAGAAAATACAATTAGGGGACTAGTGCAGAATTGGGAAATGAAAAATCTCATTCTAAATATGTGCAGCTGATTTCCCAAGTGCATAGTTTATGGATGTGATTTTCAAATCGCATTAGCAATATGTTGTAATTTAGTTGTCTTACCATTAAAGGTCAATATTCAAACTCAAACTTGGCATAAATAATTACTCCTACTACTTATCCAAACTACTTTGTTGTCTTTTCCTTTATTTTTTATAACTCTTGAACTCAGAGGCGAAGCCATGATTTGAACCTAATGCTTCGGGATTCTAATCATTTTTAAGTTACTAAGTTTTAAATTAATAATTTATACATGTTTAATGAATTTCATCTAACAAATTCAGGGTTTAAACAAAAGCTACTGGGTTCGGCCGAATTCGTAATTCATCCTCCCAAAATCTTCCTTTTCCCATTTTTTTTTATTTCCACTTTTTCCAGAGGCTTTTTGAGTTGCCTCGGTGAGGAACACCTCAAATTTAAAGTAGACATATATTAACCACAATTTCACTTAAAACAACTTTGCACCTTTTTATTTGTGGATAAAGTTTAGTTGGCATTTTGAAGGGTTAATGTTTTGCAACTAAAGTTTCAAAAATAGATCGCATGTACCTGTATATTCAAATCAGAAATCACATCTCATATGATTGAAAGACAACATTCGCAGAAGAAATTCCCGCCACTCTTTAATGAAAGGACATGGATATGAACTTTAGCTTTATTATAGTGAATGGTTCTAATTCCCATGAAATTGAAGGAGTTCGTTTTCAAGTTCACTTTATTTTCCCTTTTCATAGGTTGTTCCGTTCATGGAGAACATCAGGGGTGTACATAAGTCGGGTTGGTTCGGATTTTTCAATTACCAAACCAATGGTGTAGGATTTTTAAATCTATAAACCAAACCAAACCAGCGAAATCGGGTTTTTCAATCTCGGATTTTTCGGGTTTTTTCGGGTTTTCGGGATTTTTTTTTCCGATAAGTCTTCATAGCACAAATATATAACTTGTGCTCCACATACTTCTCTAATCCTACAATGATACAACTATATAATGTATTTTTCAAGAAAATAATACAATAATATG